>VWZT01006900.1:188343-223040 GCA_013397055.1 Pachycephala philippinensis
CCCGCCGCCGGCCCCGCGGCCCGACCTGGCCGCGGCGCTGCGGGAGCTGCGCGCACAGTACGAGGCGCTGGCGGCCCGCAACCTGCAGGCGGCCGAGGACTGGTACCGCGCCCGCTGCGCCCGCCTGCACGAGCGGGCGGCCCGCAGCCAGGAGGCCGTGCGCGCCAGCCGCCGGGAGGCCGGCGAGTGCCGCCGCCAGCTCCAGGCGCGCCTGGTGGAGATGGAGAGCCTGCGCGGCGCTCACCAGTCCCTGGAGAGGCAGCTGCAGGAGCTGGAGGAGCGGCACAACGCCGAGGCCGCCGGCCTGCAGGTGAGCCGGGCGGCGCCGGGCACCGTCACCGTCCCCTCCCCTGGCACCGGGCAGCGCCGGGCACTGGGCGGCACCGAGCATCCTCCTCCCGCGCCATCCGCGCCAGTTGGCACCTCCATCCCAGCAGCCACCCCCTGTATGTGTAACACCGGGGACCTTCATCCCACGCGAACCCTCGGCGCGGTGCCGCACCGGCACCTGCGACCCCGCACTCTCCCTCCCCTGGTCCTGTGCAGCGCTGAGCATCTCCTCGGCCTGCGAAATGCTGCAGCGCTGCTCTGTCCCCTGCAGCAGCCCCTCCCGCAGTTCTGTGCAGCGCTGGGCACCTCGGCCCCAGGCGGTGCCCCCCCGCCCCGCATCGCCCAGCACCATCGCCCGCGCTGTCCCGATCCGTGCCGCGCTACACCAAACACCCCAGCACGGAACGGCACCCACCCCTCTCGCCTTGCGCAGCACCCACCCTTGCAGGCAGTGCCCCTGCAGCGCTGCGCAGTGCCAGGCATCCCTGCAGCCTTCCCGCCACCGAGCATTGTGCCTCTGCCCTGCACACAGATCGTGCCCCACCACAGCATTGCCTGTTGCCTTCACCTCTATCCAGAGGCAAAACCACACAGGGCAGATTTTGGGGAAGCAGGCCAGGACACCCCCTCCAACACCCCCTCCCTGCAGGGGACATCCCTGCACACGGTAGTGCCATGTGGGGCATTGATCCATCTCTGCCCTGTCCCTTAAGGATCAGGTCCAAAATTGCTTACACATCGTTGTGGGTAATTCCTCGAAGCTGTCTGCCCAGGCTTGGCCCCTTGCCCTGTGGCCTGGCTCTTGGCACCTGCACTGCAGAAATTGGAGCTCTGCAAAGGTTAAGTCTGGACTTGCAGACAGATCCCAGCACCTCTTATGTCTGTGGAAAGACTCATGTGGGGCAGACACTGTGTGCCCCATATCTCTTATTCCATTACCGCAGTATTGCCACATTTTCTTGCTACAGGGAAATGTTCATGATTTATAATAAAATAAATCCTGAGATTGTTCTATTATATAGCTTTTAAATGATCTGTGATTTCTAAATCAAGCCGTTTCCTTCTAAATACTGAAACAACTGCCTTTAGTCATACCTGGAGGGCCCAAGTAATGCCTTGTCATTTCCAAGGCCAAATTTTGCCAAGTGCTCTAGAATTCATGACTTAGCTCCAAGCTGTTTGCAAGCTTCCTGAATAGTTGAGGTGATCTTCAACGATTTTTGTGGACACAGGCAACATAAAATATTATCTATGGTGAAAAACTTGTACACAGTAATCTTAAATAGTCTTGATGCCATGTGAAAGAGGGGTTCTTGGAGCAACCTATCAATTGGGGAAAAAAAATTAAGCAATTGGGTTAAACAGCACCATAATTGAAATTGCTTTAGTGACAGCATGGCAGTGCTTTCCTATACGACCCTCAGGATCTGCTTTATGTGTAGCAATACTTAAAAGTCTTTTGAGCAATGTGCATGTGTAGCAGCTGAATAATTTCCCTGCCTGCAAACAGTGGAAAAGTTTGGAAGTGTGTCTTAAAAGAGAATATTCCTATTGTCTGAGCTCTTAAAATGATCCTGCCAAAGCAGTATCATGTTTTTGTATTTGTGGACTGCCCAGTCAAGTCTTAACCAACATGCAAGAGCTTTTTGTTGGGGGACAGGTTTGCAGTGGTGTGAGGGGGGGGGGGTTTATTCTACCAGCTGGTAGAGCTGGGGTGTGGAAGAGAGGTGTAGACCAGGAGCAAGGACAACCAGTTTTGAAAGAGCTTTTTGTTCATGTGGACCGCAGGCAGAGGGAAGGGGGCTGGAGGCACAAAGAGTCACAGCAGCAAGAGTGGAGCTGTCCAAGGGTGGGGATCACCTCAAGTCATTCCTTCCTGTCCTGACTCGGTGCAGCAGCAATCTGTCTGCATTGGAGCAGAGGCTTTAATCTGTACAGCAGCAGCAGCCACACGTGTCCTGAGACTTTTCAGCTGATGCCCCAATGATCTCCTCAGAGGCACAGCTTCTTGCAGATCTTTGGCTGTGGAAAATGGTCAGAGCAGCATAGGTCAAAGCAGAGACCACAAGGATGGCTCCTAAATGTCCTGCAAGGGTGGTTGTGCCCAGCTAATCTGACTGTGACATGCTCCATGCTGCATTCAGGACGAGCTGCCACTGCTTCTCTGAGGGGCTCTGCTCGAACTGGGTTCACTGCATCAGGGTCAGCACAGCTCCCTGCTCCTTGGGCAGCTCCACAACCCGTGGCTGTCTCTGCACTGTCCACGAGGAAGGTTAGGCAGGAGAGGAAGATGGGGACATGATAGGAATAGGAAGAGGACAAGATGGGCATGATGTGGCAAGACAAAGATCGTTTGCTGGAACAGAGGATCTGGAAGCAATTGCAAAGGCTTGACTCTGGGAGGGGATGCAGGAGAGTGGAGGTTGGCAGTGGCCATTGCAGGGATTTGTGGGCAGGGCGACATCGTGGCTTACATGCAAACTGCTGACTCATTCCTGTTCCAAATCACGCTCCTCTGGTGGCACAGTGGGGCAGCTGGCAGCGGGAAACCTGATTGGGAAGAGCCCTATGGGAGCAGGTTTCACGGCTTTCAAGCTGCTGCTTAGATACCTAGATGCGTGTGGGAAAAATACAGACTGCTTGTTTTCTGAGGAAAAAAAATAGAAGAAAAGCTTAGTCTCCTTTGTTAGCAGGAAATCTGGCCTTGGAGTCCTCCACGTCACAGGTAGAACTGGTTATAAGAGACAAAAGGCAGGGCAGAGCTGACAGGAAGGATGCTAGAAGGACACCGTTGTCCAGCTGAGCACCCTGGCTCTTGTAGGGCAGGCCCCTATCTCTGTAGCCTCCCCGAATCCCTGCATTCAGAACCCCCCACTCTGGGGCTCTGAGGCATTTTCCCGGGCAGGTGTCAGACTTCCCCTCCTAGAGGGGACCCCTGGCAACAGCACCTCTCCTTCCACCTCCTGGAAGCGTGTCCCAACCCTTCTTAAGCCCTGCAGATGCAGACTGCAGCCTTTTTTCTCTGCTGCTGCAGTGCAGGGTGCTCTCACTTGTCCTGCTGAGCTACTGCCTCTACTTTGATGATGTTTAAGCCCGAAACTTCCCTTCCTTCTGTAGCAGCCTGCCTTGTCCCCCGCAGGACTGGGGGTCCCACCACCAGGCACTGTTTGTCCATCTCACAGACCCCGCTGCAGATGGGAAATGACATAAATCCATCAATGGCAATCCACCAAAAGCCTCCCCCACTGCACAGGCTCACAAGCCATGCCTGGTGCTCTGCCTACTTCTCCATTCCTGCTAGCATGAGATTTCATGGTCCCAAGCTCCTGGTGGGATGTCCCATCATGGATCAATTGCCTATTGCAACTTCCCCGTCTCTACAATGGGCAAAGCAGAGTGGGACTGTGGGAGAAGTCCTTGTTCCAAAATACAGCCCTAAGCGCCCTTGCCTTTGCAGGACACCATTGGACAGCTGGAGGATGACCTGCGAAACACCAAAAACGAGATGGCTCGGCACTTGAGGGAGTACCAAGACCTGCTCAACGTCAAGATGGCCCTTGATATCGAGATAGCTGCCTACAGGTAAGGCTGCTCTATTCCTGCTCTACCCGGACACTTCCCAAGCCCAATCCCCATCCCCTGAGCCCACTAGGCTGGGGTGTTTTCAAGGGCCTAGAAAATACCTGGGTACACACTCAAGGAGCACGACAGGCGTGTTGTTCATCTCCCCCGCCTGGATCAGCTATGCTCCTGCCTGGGGAGCAGCCATGGCTCCATGTCCTGCCTCAATCTAGCAGCTGGGAACCACATCCCTCAGCCATCCCAGAAGCAGTATTTTTAAATGGGGACAGTTGGGGTTGGAAACTTGTCTCTCTTGCAAAGTTGTAAGTAGATGCAAAAGGCTGAGTCCCTGTGCTTCGGGTGTTTATTTTCCTGGTGTTTCTGGAGAGGAAAGAGGGGAGAAAGTTGCTCTCATGTACCCCATAGTGCAAGTTCTCCAGAAATGGTTGACCAAAATATGATTTTGAATCAGTTTCATGGTGCAGTGTGACCTGGGGTGATGGCTTGGACTTGCCTGCAGGGCACAACTTGCTCTCAAGTTTTGCAGATGTTTCACATCCCCATACTAACCTCTTCCCTTGTGATGTGCTTGCAGGAAGCTGCTGGAGGGAGAAGAGAACCTCTTCAACATGGGAAGCGGTGGCCTTCCATCACTCAATTCCCTTCCCAGCCCCACTTACTCCTTCCAGCCAAGGAGCTTTAGTTCCTCTACTCTGTCCTTCAAAGAGGAGGAGCAAGGAGAGGTTATTAAAGTGACCTCTAAAATATCATCCAGCAGGGCTGAGGTGATTGAGGGGACCATAACCTCTGTCAAGAAAAGAGGGAGGTTAAACCTGCATGGAGGAATCCTTGCAAATGCAAAGATGTAACCATCAGGACCCTGTTCACAAGCATTTGAGGGGGAACAGTCTCCACTCGGCCTTTAAATTGCTCCTCTGGGCACGAAGCTGCACTGGGCTCGCAGGAAGCCTCCCTCAGAAACACATAACCTTCCCGGGGACACCAACCCAGGGATGGCTTCCTTGTGGGTCCTGCCACGCAGAGGCCGAGCTTGGCACATTGCTCCCCTTTAAATGGGGTGGGGGCACGCAGGACAGGTAGCTAGAGATGCATGTTGGTCGTCGTGGTGGTGGCACACGGACCCGTAGCACGCTCCCTCTCTCCTCCTGCGGCGGGCGAGGGGCAGCTGGCTGGGAATGCTGCTGAGCCAGCTCTCTAGGGAGGGGAGGGAAACAACTCAACATGTTTACTATAACTAGTTTCAAGGCTACATACCTTCATCAACTATCCAAACCCATGCACAGCTAAACTCTTCCCCACTCCTCAAACTGTAGCCATCCACTTTTAACCCTAGAAGCACAGGAATAGCCATACTGGACTGTAACCACACCTGACATCTGATCTCAGCCACGTATGTTTTGAGCTATAAGGAATGTTAATTTTTCTTTGTACTGACAAATCTTGTTTTCTGACAGCACTAGTCAAGCCAGGCACATGGGGTTTATAAGCAGCAGGCACAGGGCAGGGAACTGCTACATTGGAGGTGAAGGCACGACCATGCTGCAGGGTGCAGCACCTCATGTGGTATCACTGTCTCCCAAATACCAGGGTCTGAGGGCTCATTGTCTGGCTGCACAGTCTTCACGTAAAAACACTGTGCCCAGATCGGCACCGTGCCCCAGGCAGCACTGGGAAGCTGCAGGACTCCTGAACACCAGCCCGCAAAGCATCCTTGTCTCCGCTCTAACTGTTCCAACGTGTGCCAAATTTGATATAGGATTTAACAACCATAGGTTTCCTTCAATGCCTTAAATTGCCAGCGATCGCTTTTGCAAGAGCCGGAGACGCCGCGTGTTGTGTGTCAGTGCCCTGGCAGGGTTATCATCACCAGACCTCGCTGCCCTTGCGGTGCTGCCAGAGTAGTTCCTGGAACCAGCAAATTGTTTGCTCGCACTCTTTCCTCTTCTATTGTAAGGCACAAGTTAATAATTAAAAAAGAAATAGTTGTGTGGATCAAAGTGAGCTGTTTTGTCGTCTTTGCTGCTGTGTCATCTTGGGAACACACCTCGGTGTCTGGCCCACAGCTGGGTAAGCACCCAGCAGTCCCTCTGGGCCCCTGCAAAGAACTTGGTGTTGGGGTGCAGCTGCCAACCCCTCCTGCTGGGGGTTGCAAGGTGAGGCTGGACCCACCGATGGCAGTGGGGCACGTCTGGCGCTCACCCAGGGGCCTGTCATGGTGGCCCTGCTGTGTAGAAGAGTTCATGGCCAGCTGGCTGAGGGATCAAGGTCTGCCACAGCCGAGTTCACCCTCATTTGCTCAGAAAATGGACTCTGAGGCTGTGATTTGCATCACACTCCTGACAGTTCAGTCCCAAGGTACCTGTAATAACAGATCCTCTCCACCCTGCCTGTGTGCTCGAGGGTTAGAAACAGCCTCGTGGTTTGCCTGCACAACTGAAGATAAAGTGATTTACACAAGAGCAGATGAAGAGGGGAGGGTGCACCCACCTCCCAGGTAAACTCAGCAGTCACAGGTGCTGTGACCAGCAGTGGCTTATATTTGGAAGATGCACACATTCTGCGTGAGACGTGCCTGTAGAAGAAAAGAGCACAGGCAGCTTCCTGCGGGGTGGCCCTGCCAGAGCACACTGTCCTATTGCCCTCCCACTCCTGCTTTGTTGCACCACGTCGTGGCGATCTGCCCCAGAGCCCCAGGGACACAGTGTGACAGTCACAGGCTTCTCCACCAGAGCTGCGGGCCAGGAGCAGCATGGCTACACCTTGATCCTGCCACACTGATAACCTCGGGGGCCATGCCCTGGCCAGGCTGTGGGGTGAGAGCCCCGGGGAGGGCAGCCCTGCAGGTGGGTGAAGCAAGGGGCACTTTCCAGAGGCAGGGGAGGGGGCCCAGGACATGGCTGGAGCAGTGCAGCTCACCATCAGCCCCCAGCAAAACAGCACAGAGAAATTTGGGGTGCCCAGGCAGAGCTTGGGGGAGCCAGCACCTGCAGAGTTAAGTCCAAGGCACATTAAAACTGGCACATAAAACAAGGATCAGGAAATGTCCAAATATCTCCTGGCTCAGCCGTCAGTTAGGAAATGCAAACACACAGCATTTCTCCCAGTCCAAAGGGAGAATAAAAAGCAGATGTGACTGTGCAGCTAATGAAATATATTCTGAATCTCAAACACTCTCCAGCACTGCCGCTTTCTGTCCCTTGAGCACAAGCAGCCTGACCTGTCCTTTGTTCCCTGCACAACCCTCCATCAGAATTCCTGCTTGCTCAGCTAACTGGATGCTAGTAATGAAGCTGGGAATTTTACTTTGGTGATACGATTGTGAAGGGGCTGCAGTGGTAGAGGAGGATAGAGGAGCTGTGGAAAGGACAAGGAACTATTTTGGAAAATGGCTGCAGTGTGAGGGCCAGCCCAGAGATTTCCTGCATTTCTGGAGCTCTGCAGCAGTTTGGTGCTGTCTCACGGTGTTAAACTCCAGAGCTGATAGAGGGGCAACAGGCAGGGAGGCCCATATCTACACTCACGTTTTCTTTATGAAAAGAAAAATGACAGCAAAGAGGGACAGGCCTGGCTGAATATGTTGCCAATGCTGACCTCTGACTACCTCCATCCAGGCCTCCTTTTCCATTGCTTTCTTCTTCAGAGGGGCTCCTTTCACCTGCCTGCTTATATGCACCAGAAGGCTTCTACAGTGAAACCAAAAGCTGGAACTGGGCAATAAATCCTCCTTTGTGGTCCCATCTTTCTTACTGGGTTAAACACCCAGGCTGCCAGAGGGAAGGAGTGAGTCACGCTGCAGATGTTGAAAGATTTATACCTCTATAAAACCTCGACTTCTCGGATAAAAGGCAGCTGTGGGCGCGGACTGCACCATCAGCTCAGGAAGCAGCAGAGAGCAGCTATTTCTCCATGATACTGCATTTCCTTCATCTTTATGCTGGGGAGAACTTGAGCCTCCACACAGTGGGACAAATTCCCACCACTGGGCTGGCTGTTTGTTTTTTCCCTGGATGTAGATGCTGGCCCATGCAGCCGAGATGTACAGAGAAAACAGAGAAAGTTGCTGCACACGGAGAAGTTTTGCTAATGATGCTTATCAAGATGCTGGAATTAATTAAAAAGTAAGCCAAAGAAAAAGCAGCCAAAGAAAAAAACCCACAAACCCCAAACATTTTCCTTTGGCAGGAATGCAAACATCTCCTTTTCCAGACTGAGGAAGAATGCTGTCATTCAGCAAGAAGGAATCAATAGGCAATTCAGAGCAAAGTCTCTTCCGGCACCTTTGGCTGGATCCAGCCAACTCTCTCTTTGCCAGCTCTTGGCACAGACACCTCTTCAAGGAAAAGAGCTTCTTCCTGCAGAGAGTGACCCACACAGAGCCCTAACACCAGCAGCCAAACAGATGCTTCTGAACGATCAAATGTCCACATTACTCGGGTTTGACACTTTAAAGCAGAGTTTATGTCAAAATAGCACAAGCAATGCCAGCTCATTCATGCAAGGCCTATGGGAATAAGGATCACTTGGCAAATGCAGCACAACATGCAAACAGGGCACTGCTTGGGGTGGGGTGGGAGAATGTTCATTGACCCTGAACCAGACGGGCTGCGGAGCTGGGGGGGTCAGGGGGCAAGCACTCCTACAGATTGTGCAGGGGTCTTCATCTCAGCCAAAGAGGAGCCCGCAACCCTGTGACAAGCAATTACATCCTTGTTAAAGCAGACATGGTGCTGCCCAGAACTGACACAGAGCATAACATGAAGAAGGAACGGTGTCCATGTTAAACATCTGCTTAGATGGAAGAGAATTGCACTCTCTCATACCCAGAGAATGTCAGAGTGCAATTCCAGAGCCCCAGGTACACATTCACTTGCTGATGGCAGCAAGGCCCTTGAGGTGCTCTATCAGCTCTGAAACAACAGAGGCCCAAAGTCCATTCCTATCACAGCAGGGTCACTCTGCAGCTGCTGCCTGCCTGCGTCCCAGAGAGCACAAGGAGAAACAAGTTCTTGGCTCCCCAATGTCCAGAGCAGCCTTGTAAATGCTCTGACAGACACGTAGTAAGTCCCTGAGATGAAGCACATGCAGACCCAAGTGTGGTCTGTAAGAACAAGCTGTTTGGAGATGCCATTTGGAAAAGCTGAGATCAGACTGAAAAATGTTGTTTGCACTGAGGCTCAGAACATCATTAATTTTAAGCAAATTTTCAATTGAAATGCAAAAAAAAAAGCCCTAAGCCCTAGATATGACACCTCATTAGCAAATTCCTAGTCTAGCAATGAGGCCTGAGAGATGCATGAATAAGAATGCCTGAAGCAAGCCAAAATGATTCAGCAAGCCAAAACTTTCAGGCTGGATTGTTAAGGAAGCAAGGATTATAGGATCATACTGTGACTCCATGTCCTCTTTACTCCCTACGTCCTCCCCTGATCATTTCTTATGCTCATCAGCTTAACTTCAGCCACATTTGAGAGCACTGGAAGTCTCAAAGATACCAAACGCCTCTCAGTTTCATGCTATAATGTACACAGGTGAAAGATCCTCATGGACTGAGAAGCTGAGTTTCCCCTACTGGACACCTGAAGATCCATTCAGAGGACAGAGGTTACAGATGCCTCAACACCAAGGGCTCCAAAGTAGCTCTCACAGGAACACACAATTTTTCTCAATCTTTGCCAAGTCTTCACCACCCACTTTTCTACTGTTAATGTTTCCCTTGGAAGAAAACAGACATTTTAAGCTTTCATTTCCAAATAGAGTATTTTATCACACAATTAGAAAATGCAAGTTCTCTTTTCCACTTTGGGAAATACTTCCTTTGCAGACCACTGCCGTGTTTGACACAAATGCACTGTTTTACACTAAATCCAAACCCAGTAAAGATGGCGATACAGCTCCAGCAAGAATTCTGCAGCTGCAGGGCAGCCAATCAATACTGCATTTCACCTCAGATGCGACGACCATTTCTCTCTCAAAAATAATAAAATTTGACCTGTCCAGTGATTGAACCTGTATCTATGGCAACATTCTGAAACCTCAGAAAATGTAAATATCCTTTGGCTCATTCAACAAGGATGTCTTAAAGATGACGTGGTAAAATTCCATTCATTGTCACCTTGCTTCTCTTTCTGCTGAACTAATTAGTGTTACAGAAGAACCAGGAGGTAGCAAAAGCAAATAAAAAGCAGAAGTAAATGCACCATTTGCAACATCTCTCCATCTCTCAGCAGGTATTTATGACAGCCTAAAAAGTACATTTTAAAGAACCTAAACATTCAGGCTGGCCCTTGGTGCATTGTATTGAGCATATTAAAAGATTCAGGGGGACATTGTGACAATCTCTTTAAAAGAAAGGCATGCAATACATAAAAACTCCTATATCTGTTAATAGTCTTTCTCTCAACTGCTGGAGTGAATCCCTCCATTCATTTGTATTGAGCACAAATTTCATACTAATGATATTCCACACCAAAGGAAAGTAAAACCAGAAATGCCAGGGATGTAATTTTGCTAGTGACTGTTAAAAATATATTAACATAAATCATTGCACATAAATGCCTAATGATTCCCTGAAAATAAATTCAACATGGACTAGTATTAGACAAGCTTGAATGGTTTTTCAATAAAACTCTTCAGTTGTATCCCATCTACAGAAATAAGCTTTAAGAGCTCCCCTGGCTCACGTGTGCCACAGTCTGGTGGCAGTGCAGAGCCAGGCTGGGTGCACTGTCGTGTTCAGAACATAAATTACAGCTATCCCCAGCCATTGCAGGTCCTCTCTGCTTAGAGGGCTCAGCTGCACATTTCACCAGTCTCTGAACTGTATCTTCTCATTACACTGAATCTGTACTGGACACAAAGAAAACAGGCTGAATGTAACCAATATGACTCAGTGCTCACGATTTGACTGTAGCTTGATTCTGCATTTATAAGAAATCCGGAAACTAAGGTTCATCATCTCCTCTTGCTGGGAATTAGCAGACCTGCAAAGGAACTCCAAATTATCTTGCATTTACAAGCAGTATTTAATTAGGATATGTGTTAGCCATGATGCTGTTAAGAAGGTAACGAGAAAGTAAAACCAGAATTATTTCATTAAGTAAAGAAACAATAGTGTCTGTAAAATAATGAATGAGTCCAAGCACATCTCCCCTCAGCAGAGCACGAGGCTGGCTCATCTCCCATGAGGGCAGAGATGCCATCCCATAGACGGCCTGTTGTTACAGATGCTCTTCTATCATCAGCACCAAAAGTGGCTGGAGGGAAGCCAAGGTTAAAAGGAGACCAACAGAAATAAAACAGCAGCAGGGGAGCTGAAAGAAGATTGGCACATTTTAAAGCAAGCAGGCTGATTATGCAGGAAACCACAGAGCCCCAGCTCAGCCTTGGCAATAGCTAAAGGTCACCCTGCTGCGCATGGATGTGCCCCAGGGGACCTGCAGCACTGGAGAGAAGGAACACATCAGTGCCTTCAGGTGAAAGAAAGCAGGATGTTCAGCCAGGAAAACTGTGCTAAAAATACACTTCCTGAAGGCAGGTGAGGAAGAAATAGAGAGAAGTGGACAAAAGGGAAGTAACAGGTCACTAAGCATTCATGTCAAAATACCTCAGGCTACAGACCTTCAATCCTCCTCATTAAGTCACCGAAAGGGTGAAGAAGGCAGTGTAGGCCTTCTGCATTTTAGCTGACATGTGATTTACTCTACAGGAAAATCCTTTGAAAATATCCAGGAGCCACATTTTTTTTTTTTTTGAAAACCAGACTTTGACACTGACATTAGTGCCAGTGGCAGCACAGCCCTCTTGGGGCCATGCAAGTCAAATGCATCCTAGAATGACATTAATTTGAATTAACTATCAGCTTCTATACAGCTGTTAAACTCTGCACATGAGTCTTCTTTAGACGTGAAGTTCAAGCCAGGATTAGGGGTGAATTTGCAATGAAAAATGTGACTATACTGATAATGACTTTTTAGCACAGAGCTATAAATCGAGAACAAACCCGAGTGATAATGGAACAGGAAGGGGCAATATGCAGTATTTGAACCAGATGCCTTGATTCCAGGGGCAGAGAAAGATCCAGTTCACAGGGGCTTGACAACAACAGCCATAAACATGAAAGAAAATAATTGAGAGGTGGCTTTCACAAAAAGATGTCCTTGTTGATGAAAAAAAGGGGTCCTGGAACTACATAGGATTATTTCTCCTGTATTTCTGTGGAAAAATCATCTTGACATTTTTACTGAGCTATTTCTCACCAAAATCCTCATTAAAAGGAGAGTGACAGAGATTCTGTGTTACTCCAGCTAACAATACCACACAGCTCCAGTGGAGAATTTGGTATTGAATTAGGCTTCACCATTCAGGCTCTTAACTGAAATTTGTCATTCTAACAACCCCAGAGCACATTCAGCAGTTTCACTATCATCTACTATAATTCTGAGGCTGACATAGGAAACATGGCACGGAAACAAGAGGGCTCCATTTTAAGTTGGCTAAAATAAAGTTTATTTTACTGTTACAATATATAATCTTTTATCAACACAACTCACAAAGTGTTTACAAAATAATCTCATTTTCTGCTGCATTTTAAACACTACTTTTATACAAACTTTAAAGGTAAAATAGGAGTTTGTAGCTAAAAAGGCTTTTTGTTACATTTTTAGAAGCATTACGAGAATTACTTCAAACAGAACTTTTTTCCCCTATGGTGCCACCTTCACAGACAAAACAATGTTTACTGTAAAGACCTGAGGGAGGATTCATGAAAGCTTTCTTTAGACAAAGGATGCCAGTCCTCTTAGGCTGACAGTGAACAAATACATTTGAGCCCTTGCAGCCAGGAGGGCCAATGGAATCTGGGGGTGCACTGGGAAGAGTGTGGCCAGCAGGTCTCGGGAGGTGATGCTGCCCCTCTGCTCAGCCCTGGCGAGGCCACATCTGGAGTGCTGTGTCCATTTCTGGGATCCTCAGTACAAGAGAGACAAGGAGATCCTGGAGAGGGCCCAGCAGAGGCCACAAAGGGTTGTTCTGCTCCTCAGGGACACTTAAATCCCCCTTGCTGTTCCTGTCAATGTCCCCTCCATGCCTGACTGGCTGCCCAGGGCTGCTGCTCAGGTGTCCCCAAGCTCCAGAACCCCTGTACAGCTCAATCAAACACTCAACCCCAGACTTAACTCAGTTGCTGCTGCCTCACCAACTGACTGAAAGAAAGAAAGAAAGGAGGACTGAAAGAAGGAAGAACTTCTTCACATTGAGGGTGGCACAGCACTGGAACAGCTGCCCAAGGAGGGTGTGAAGTCTTCCTCTCTGGACACATTCAAAACCCATCTGGATGCGTTCCTGTGTCACCTGCTCCAGGTGACCCTGCCTTGGCAGGGCGGTTGGACTGGATGATTTCCAGAGATCCTTTCAACCCTAACAATTCTGTGGTTCTGTAACTTAGAGCTCTGAAATGCCTTACAAAGGAATCTCTTCCTTTTCCCTGCACTGACTGTAAGGAGGGGAAGGAGCCTGGTGCCTGATGGAAGCTTTCATGAATCCCCACACTGATGACCCAGTATGCAGCAGGACTGTAACACACAGAGCTCTCTGGTCCTTAATGCTGCACAAGACAACACGGAAATCTTAAACAGAAGAAAATTTGAAGTGTTACAGTTGTCACAAAACCTAGTATTTTAACATGTGAAAATTAAAGTATGTCCTCTGTGAATCTGGTAGTAACAGGCAGGTATTACATTACTCAACCCTGGTCTCCACTACAATGCACTAAAACACATTAGAAAGAGTGGAAAAAGCGACCATTTTCACAGCTGCTGGAGAGGTATGTGCTAAAGTGAATGGATTTATGCTCCTGACAGTCAAGCCAGTTGACAGATTTTACATGATAGAACAATCAGGTTGACAGTGATTATTTTATATACAGCAAGCAGGTAGAAAGAGGTGCTACTTTTTTTTTCATGCATAGTTTAACCAGCTTACAGCCAGCTCATCTCCATTCAGACTAGAGATGCATGATCCACCATTTGGTATAAGCCAAACTACCAGCAAATATATTTCCAGTGCAAACAAAATTGTCTTTCTTCAAGAAAAACAACTAAATTTAATGCTACTTCTCAAAAAACAATGCTTATGCTGCATCGTTTTCTACCTATTTTGGTCTGCATTTCGTCCTCTCCCCAAATCATGTCCAAAGACAGATGATCACAGTACACTTTTATTTTTTAGGCAAATGACTGTCTGTTCCCCAAAACAAATTATACTCCTCACTGAAGATCATCCCTGAGAGCACTGTTCTAGCTAGACACTTAGATAGCAAGAGATATCTCAGAGCTTAGAGGAAAAAAAGGCTGTTCACCCTGTGAAATCTTGTGGTTTTAGAAAGTAAAAAAATTCAGCTACTTTGAGCATTTAATTTCCCTGAGCTGAGTGAAATTTGAAGATAGTAATTTGTAACATGAAGCATAGCAACATCTACAGCTGTACTTACAGAAGCTGCAATTTTTTACAGTGGTAAAGTCAGATGTTACATTACAAGCACACAGCAGTTAGTGGTGGTTCCTTTCACTTGCTTCCTGCCACAGGAAATGTGATGGCTTCTTTGGTGAGAAACAGCAGTGAAGAAGCTCCATGACTTCAGGTTCTTTTGCCTTCTGATATTCCAGCAACCTTTAAGTTAGTGGCGATACCACCAGGCCATAGTGCAGTACAAGTAGACCATCCTAGAGAGAAGAGAAGAGAAGGAAACTGAGGAATTACAGCACTTTCCCCTCTCCGCGAGGAATTTCTGTCACACCTGGTACAACAATTGCTGCATGGCAGGACCCCAGGTACAACATCACCATTTTATACCTTCTGTATGGACAAGGCAAGTTTTCAAATATCAAGGCAAGTAATTGTATTCCCCTCCCCTCTTTCAGATGGAGAAGGGTGTCAAAAAAAAAGTAAAATCTGGTAGTGCTTTTATTTTAAAATTATAATTGCATTATCTTCATAAAATAGGCTCTTGTTTACAAGTCGTGCTGATTTCCACATGATATTGTGGAGCAAAAAAAAGTAATCCATTAAGTAGTTCTAGAAGGTGCTGTCAAAAGTTGTAGTAGAAGAGTCCAGACTACAACTATATACATTTATTAAGTAATAATATTGGATTAAAAGACCTCGAAATGACAAACTATTAGTTTATTAACTCATGTTTCTCCTCTTCAAAGACTGCTCGACATAATAAAACAAAACCTTTCACCTCACTTCTGACCCATTAGTCTTGCTTATGTCACTCAGTTCACGCACAGCTGCTGAAAGGCCTGGCCCTTAGTCTGCTTCCACCACAGACCCACTGGGAACCTGACACTGCATTACACCTGTTTACATGGACAGGCTTTAAAGGAAGTTTTCTTTTGAACAGAGAACTACATCAGTACCAACTGACATGTTAGAACTTCTACCATATTTTGCTTCAGTGGTTTTTATCTATTAACACACAGGATGTAAGATAATGTATTAGTACCAACTCACTAACTTCATCTTCTCATCCTGTTAATAACCAGGAATCCATTGCTAACTCCTAAAAGGATACAGGAGGAGACAGGAGCTTTAACTCACTAGGTGACTAGCATAAATTGGGATAGCAGCATTGCAGCATGAAGCAAGAAGCCTGATTGTCCTCACTTCTTGTTAGGTAAACAGGCTCTAAGAGGTTACTCAGGAACCTCTTGGCACATAAAAGTGTTATTATACCTTCCCAAAAAGTACTTATTCTTTGTGCCCATTAGCTCCTTCAAAAGAGAAAATAAGACACATTCAAAACTTTGTTTTTTGGAGAAAAAATTTGTGGTCAAAACAAGTTCTTCCTCTATGTTCCAGTTTCTAAAAGAAAATAAATATTTATACAAGAAGAAAATGCTGCAATGTATTCTTTGATGAATAGTTTTCAAATGGTACATTTGGCAGTAGGACATTTAAAGGAAATACCCCAGTTAAACCAAAGGCCAAACCCACTGCAACTCCTTCTCCACAAAGAGAAGCTGAGAGTTACCCAGTACTGGGACTTCTTACTCTGTAATTATTCACCTGTAAAGCATTGCACATGTCTGTCTATGTTCAGCTGCTTTCTCTAGATACTGTTATTAAAAGGAAGTCCAAACAGAGAATAAGCTCTCACTGCTCATTACAAATCTCAAGGCTAACTCAGACAGGCACAAAAGAAAATCAAAGCTCTTGAGTGTCCTTTGACACACATTTGTGACCCTGACCTAAAAAATTGCAAAGGATCCCACCTGTTACACCCAACTATAAACTTTAGAGTGAAACTGACAGACCAAAACATCAGAGCATACACCCCTTTTGATGTTCTAAGAGCAGCAGCAACAAAAAGTGCCCCACTTTCCAAATTCAATAACCCCATAGCAAAGAGTAAAACACTTCCATAGGAAATGTGTGCTAGAAGGTCACAGTAATTAAATTAGAGCACAGCTCTTGCTGCCTAGCTCAGGAGACCAAAAAATAGCACAATGGCATTGGGTTACAAAAAGGTGAGAGCTACAAAGAGACCATTATAATCTGCCAAACCTCTGTGCCAAGGGCCAAGGACATCAAGGAAGCTACTCCTTTTAGCTTTTCCCATGTGTGAGCTCATTATATCCATCAGTGATGCAGAACTCCGAGAAGGCCCAGTTTTAGACAAGTGATAATAACCAGCAGCTTGGATCACGTTGCATTTGTGCAGCAGAGGGGAGGAAGGTAATACAGGGAAAAAATTATATTCCCATTTAGTTAATAACAAGCTTCCTTCCTCAGCTACTTGATCAAACTCTTAAATACAGGCAGATCTCAAGGCCTGGTAACAAAACTGAACCTTTAGAATTTTCTGTAAGTGTCTTTGATCACTCCTTGCAGTAAATTCCACAAGTTTTACACTGTCTAAAAAAAAAAAAAGGCAAAGTTGTTTCTTATTATATAAATTCTGTCAGTGAGTTTTTTATGTTTTTGCCCTAAACAGAGCTAGAAATCCTACTTTCAGCTAATTAGGAAGATTTAACCAAGCACCCAATTTAAGAAATGTCCAAACATCTTGACATCTACAAGATTAAACAAGATTTATTCCTGATTCTTTTTAGCCTTCTATCAACTACTCCAAAATGAACATGTTAATTGCTTACATTCAACCACAAAAATTGGTTGCCTATTTACTCCAATTAAAACAACCCAAATAGGTTACTATGGGGCCAATGTCAGGAATATTTATCATCAGATCACACTTAGTCTTCCCACACTTATTGGAAAGGCAGAAATGTATCCAGAAGAGCTAAAATCCTGCTAACTTGCACCTCCAGGAGACTTTCATTTACTCAGGCTCTAAGGCATCACTACACAGTGCTAGTCAGTAGGGAAAAAAAAAAAAAAAGGAATACAACACCCAACATCTTCACAAACAAATCTGAAGAACCATTTAGTGTAAGTAAAAGGCACAAAAAACCCTGCAGTGACTATGGTCCAGAAAAATAAATCACACACAACGTATGTTATGCTGCACTGCAAATGCTACTAAAGAATGCACGTTAAAATTAATATATTTGCCGAAGAGAAACTTATCTGTATTTTTATAATCACTTTTCCCAGCAAAAAGAATAACTGCTGACATGAATGAACTTGCAAGTGAAAAATGTGACTCAGAATAGCAGCTATTTTTCTCCTCTAACAGTGGTGGTACTCATCTAAATAGAAGAGCCCAATGTTTATTCCTTTAAATGACTTTCTGTTGCAGAAGTAGCTACTGAAGCAGTTTTCTTTGCATGAAGCATCTACAACGAACCTCAGAAACCTGTAAATGACAACAGCAGTTTTGAACAGTGTCTCAGCATCCTGGTGAGAGCTGTTAGGGACATTCCAAGCTCCAACACTGATTTGGAAACACTGGAAAGTTACAAAGGCACAAGATGCCCTTGGAGTTTAATGTAAAATTCATCAAACGTTCCTCTGTACTTGTAGTTTCACTGGCCAGGACAACTGTGCCCTTATTGAATTTCAGATCCTGGTGAGAAACAAACAACCCTCACCATTTTAGACTTGACCTATCAATCGGGATTTTTTTTCATGGCTAATTATCTAAAAATATTTTCCAAGGTTTTTTTAATCCTAGAAACGCAATGTCTTGATTTCTAAAAAATTACATAATGTTAGACTAACGAACATGAAAATATCACAATTATTTCAATATCAAAAAAGAAGCAATATTCCTACTGTAACTATTTGGCATCATAAGAGGTTTTCTAACAAAATGAAGAGAAATTAAGGATGAACCTGGTCTTTCAAATTTCCTGTCAACAGTGACTATGAAAGAACAAGACTTCACAAAAAGCCAAGTTGTTTTTTTTTTTTTTCTGTTTGTTTGTCCAGTAGAGAAGCCTTGAGAGAATTAACTGCAAGCATACTGATTTGGTAATAAATGAGACTTGAAACATCACTGGAGAATGAATCCCAAGACAACTGCTCTCTTTGTGAAGCTGCTGACTGCTACTTTATCACTAAACATCAATCAGGCAGCCCCAGTTCTGACAAGAAATGAAACTGATGCAGTATTCCTTGAAGTGCTCCCCCAAGAGCATTTCTCACACATGAAAGGCTTTCGTGCTAAGCTCAAGTCTAAAACCATCTATGTGACTATACCCCTGGACTGAGAATACATCATCCCCCTGCCATTTATTGAAGCTTTTGGTGGAGGGCACTCCCATCACTATGTGCTGATTGCTGAATTTACTTACAATGACTCATAATGTCAGAATCAAGTTTGTTACCAGTACCCATTTCCTCCCAGTTTCTATCCCCTGCTCCCCAAACTGGGTTAGGTTCCGTTTTCATTTCTTCTTCATGCCATTATAAGACATGACAGGTTTTATAATAGACATCAGGTGTGGTATTTATTCCCTTCAACTGCAGAAACAGCACAAGCCTCACGGACTTTTAATGTCTGCCAACACTAACATGAGCCAAATACCTCTGCCCTGACTCTGGGATCCCTCCTACTGATTCAAATCAGATACAGGTGATGCAAAGTCCAAGATATCTCAAAATCAGCTTTTCACTTCCTGCCCCCAACACAGAAGCTTTCCTGTAGCATAAGAGAGCTCAGCAGGAATTTTAAATGTAAAGGTTTGTGCATGTGTGTGCACAAACAAGTGAGGAGAGCTGATTTTGCTACTGTTTTAGCCCTTCTGCTATTTGCTAAGATTGCTTTCCAAATAAAATACTAATCTAATCCTATTTCTTCCCACTGTATTAAATATTAACTTTTCAGACTTCCAAGTTTAGATTAATATACAGTTTACCATGTATCACAATTTTACCTCTCTATCTTACTATGCACTTGGTAGAGTACTTCATTGCTTTTGCAGTACTTTTAAAATGGTGTGATCCTTCAAAGATGCTTTGAAAAGAGTCACAAAGAATTAAAAAAAAAAAAAAAAAAAGCATTCTTATTTGCAAAGTCAGCAACACTAAAGACAGCAAGCTATCAACAAGAAATAGCTGGCCAGACACTCATGCTGTGACCAGAACCAATACAATATGTATCAAGCACATTTGCTGCATTCATTACCCTCTATCTTCGGTTTGTGTTTTTTTGAACAAGTTTATTCTCCTGACCCAGTCACAAGGATAGCCTTATTTGGGATTTGTCCTCTGACTTCCTGCAGAGATGCAATTGCCAGAGAGGAAAAACAAGGAATGTTTATTGAAAGAATGGCTGGTACAATTTATCACTGATAAGACAGCAACTTGTTTTGGAGGGGAAAAAACCTCCAAAACAAACCCCAACACAAACCTCTCATATCCAGAACATCATGAGACCAGCAAGAACATGGTACACTTGTCAACTCTACTTACAAGATAAAAATGATTTTGCATAAGCTGGAGAGATTTTTCTAAGTGACTTCTTCAGACAAGCTGGTGCTACTGGAGGGCTTGAGAGAAGTCTTCTGTTTTGAAACAGAAAACCTGTAACAAAGCCCCAGCTGCCACGTACCTGTACTGCACTCTCGCCTATGACTTGACGAATTTCCCTCAGTGTCTGGTAGTGCTCCAGCAGGTGATCACCACATATGATATCCACCTGTGAAAATAACACAAGCATGGTTAACTCCAACTTACCTTTGGAGTAGCAAAACAGTATCCAAGCCCTTTCAATTTTATTAGCAGAGTTCAATTCTAGCATGTTAGACACTAAAGCCATCTTTACCTCTGTTGTCCAAATGTACTTAGCACTCACAGCACTACTGCACTGCCCTAATGCCTCTCATGGCCCTGACCTGGGCTCACTGCTGGACAGAGAGAACAGTTTATTGTTTCACTCAGTTTGGGGTATTCACTGAAACAAGCTATTCAGTAATAGCTGTGATGAATTTAATGGGAATTTAGACCATGTATTAAAACGATCACACAAACATCTGGAGTCATTCATCAGTTGCAGAAGAGGGAAACTTGTTTGTGCCACTGACAAAAAAATGAGCCATTGCCACCCTCATTCTTATCCCGAGTGAGAAAACATGTGACTAATTCCAGTTAATACGGCTGTTTGGAAAGTGTCTTAATAGAAAAGAGCATCTTGGTGCATGCCACTGTCAGCAGTTACATCACACAGTGCTCCTTCAGCCTGCACCAGTCAGTGCTCCTGGGGTGCAGCTGCAGGCCATACTCAGCACTTCCATGCATTGTCCTCTGCTGCACCTGAACTATGTCAGTGGTGTCTGCAATTCCACAGGAGGCACTTTTGTTTAGTAACTGCCCACAAAAACAATAATTTTGTGGAAAACACAAACCGTAATCAGGTATTTTGAATTCCATGCCTTGACTATTACGAAAAATAGGCTTTTCTATAAAGTTACCATGGATTTACTGTGCATAATGTAAATCCAGTCTCTAATGTTCCAAAGTAGATAAGCTACCACAATACTGTTTTTCTCTCTCAACTGCAGCTTGCTTACATTTTCCTTATGAGCAATATCCAGATAAGGAAACGAGAGTGCTCTCATTTGTTAATTGACAAGACCTCAAAATTGAAGTTAGGAGCATTGACAATGAGCTGTCCCACAGCTTTCCGCAAGGGAACTGCCTAAGCTCTGCCCCTGCAGCAGTCAGGGAGCACACTGCAATATCATGACGTATTCTTATACAGCCACTTTCCACCACAGGATGCACGCCGTGCTGCAGCTACTCCACTCCCCCACATTTATCTTCTCCTGCAAGCCGACCCACTACCTCTCTCTTGTTCTTCATGGAAGATTTAGTAAGATTTATGCTGGCAGACCACCCTGTTCTGAGACTTGGGAATGCGGGAATTCTACTCCTCAGAGGCTCGAAAAGGACTAATTTACTGCACCATCTGTATTGTACGAGAACAATGCAGAATACTCTCTTCATGTTTGATTCTTAATGTGCAGAAGATCTAAACTTAGCAGTACTTCTGCTTTTAGCTTCTACGAGGAAGCCAGGAAGTAAAAATTTGTGTGGACATAACAGTAAATACTGATTAGATATTGATCCATATATACTCACATACTTAACATCAACTTTTGATGTATTTAACATAGCACTTGAATAATATCATTTTTTCTCTTTTGGAAAACTGGCTGCAGTTATTTCTGCTATCTTCCATGCGTTCTAATCTCTACAGTTATTACTGCAGGAAGACAGACATGACTGCTTTGCTTTCCAGAGATGTGAGTTTAATTACTTTTGCTTTATAAGCTTGCTTCTACAATTTTTATGCCATAAGGCACTGAAAACTCAATCCTGCTCCCAATGAAACACAACACATAAATGTTTTATATATTCTACAGAAATAGAAAATCTAATCTGTTTGACCAATACAGGATGCAAACAGACAGTCGCAGCTGCTGACAATCTCTCAAAACAGAATTAGAATGCTTGTTTGAAAGTATCCCACTGTTGTACCTGCTGCTCCAGTTTCAAATGGCAGTCATTAAAGAGCCAGTGTCTAATAATAAATTGAGAATAGTTTTTCACATTTACTGTATTAGAGTTCTCTTAATACCAAATGCTTAATCTCCTAATTCCAGCACCAAAGCCTGAAATTCTGCCTGCTAATTGTTATGCTAGAATTCATTCTATAAGGACAAGAGAATAAAACATACAATGAAAAAAAAAATCCCAGATCAGTCTGAAAATAAGTTGTGAAACGTGTCTCAGAGGAATCCTTGTGTCATACAGGAACTGTTCCATTAAAATATGTATAATGGAATATGTTCCATTAAAAAAGAGGCACCAGAACTACAAGTGCTATGAATTTACTAAAATTTCAAATGACTGGTAAAATTGAAGCCAACTAGTACTGATTGCCTGAGACAGCAATAACTGTAGCTTGACATTTTGCTGAAAGGAAGCATGAAGGTGGATCTGCTGAATACTCAGTCACTTCTGTTAAGATTCTTATTAAAATTAAGTAGGCTTTCCATTATGCCATTTCTTTTCTTTACGTGGCATGTCTGCTATTAGAGCTATTTCTCTAAAAGCCACCATAACAGACAATTATAAATTCATGCTCACTAAGTAAGACAGAAATAAAAATAGAAAAAGTTCACGTAAGGGACACCTCACATAAGACTCATCCCAAGGGAGAATTTGGCCCAGAAAGCAGTAGACTTCAATCAATAGTTTCTATACCAACTCATACTACCCAGGGAAGGAGAAGGAAAACACAGAGTTTTAGAGACTGACATGAGTATTTGGGCTAGTTATTCAAAAAGCTGTCAGTTTCCCATTTCCTCTAGCTGTTGTTTACTTTCCAAATGCCCTGGATGCTTTTATTCCAGGGTTAAGACTGGCATAAAGAAATTGCATCAACAACTACACTGTATGAGCACAGAGTCCTTTCCTCCAATCTCCCCCAAGGCTGCAGTTCACACACACACTTTCAGGAATGCACATCTTGTTACAGAACACTTCTGTTCTATATGCTACTTTAATGAATTCTGAGCAGCTGAGCTGCAAGTCTTTCAGCAGTTTCTCTCATCCTTACAGAAGAAATAGCAAGAAGAAATGCTGCTGCTGCAGGAGGACCTCAAAGGAAATCACACTCTCAAGAAAACTTCGATGTCAAAGACAAGAACCTACTGGAACCACCAAGAACTGTGGTTCTAAACACCACAACCTGTATTTAGCTCCTATTAGATGTTACCCACTTAGCTATTACTGGCAATTTCAGTTTCTAATAAATTGTTTTCACCCTCTCCCAACAAATTCCAGCAAGAATATTCAAGAGAGACCTTGTAATTAGAAGAATACATAAGCACATACAGAAAATTAATCATTGCCCAAAGCACAGAATTCAAAACAACATATCAGAAAGAGTAAACTACCGTCTGCCAGCTCAAGTGGTAGATAAAAATAAATGAAGCCTTAACCTTCAGATAAACTAGGGAATTTAAATCATAATCCATTTGCAAATGCAAATACAGAAGTCTGAAAGTAATTTGGAGCCTCAGAGTAGGAAAAAAAGAACAAAGGCAGTAGCTTCATAACTGCTTTTTAGACTTTCATATATACTGTCACACACAAGCCAGATGGCTTATTTCACATTTTCATTAACCTAAATCCACTGCACTTGTGCAGGTCAATGAAGAAGGGCGAGTATTAGCTCATACTCCACATTAAAAGATTAAGTCAGAGATGTCCAAACAGAGTCAGGAGTTCAGGAGGGTGGGTAACAGACCTTCTATCACTTGGTCACCAAATCAGCTCCAACAGGGAATGACTGAAACATTCTCAAATAGTACTTTTGCAGACTGTCAAACTAAGCTGATATTCAGTAGGAACTGACTGCACTCACAAAACAACCACACTTAGTGTCCTTACAAGAAGTTTCAACAATGAAACCAAAAATGCAACTGATATACTGAGGAGAGAAAGGAGGAAATACTCTGTGCCTTCCTTACAGTCAAATCTTTTCAAGTCTCAAGTAAGACACAATTCAACCCTGTTGCAATAAATTTTCTGTAGATAAATGTAGGAAAAAGTACTGCAAATGTAGTGCATTTTAGCTCAATATGCCTGAAACATATGTTTCTGAAAGAAACTTTCTAGCTTTCCAAGGAAATCTAATTATTGGACTCTAGTCCCAAGCTAAACACATCAAACTCAAGACGTTTTATATTAAAATGGATTATTTTAGGTAATGAAGAGAGTTGGAAATTAAGACTAAAAAAAGTAATATTAAAAGGGAGAACTTGTTGTCCAAAGTTAGTACCCATTTCTTCTTTAACATACTTTGGGGAAGCCTACAGGAAATGAACCACTGCAGTCCTCAAGACTTCCAAATTTCTACAGCAAACGAAAAAGGCAGCAAAAAATCTTCTACATTTAAATTCTTTGCACATATGGTTTGTAACCTAGTTCTCTAAATTCTTCTGCCTGTGCTAATTCACAATCAGGTTCTCCTTAATTTTGTTCCACAGTTTGTTTTATTAGCCATCCTGGGAAGCTGGAGTAAGACATGTTTCATTAGACTTATTAATCTTGAGTGATGTATCTGACATCTCTTTCTGCACGTTTTCCAACAAATCATCAGCTTCAGTTCAGTACTACCATGAGAAAGTAACAGCTCAGTACATACACTCCTTTAATCTTAGTCCCCATATGACAAAGAAATTATCAACTCAGGCTAGAAAGAAATACTTCCAGCTTCATTTTCGTAATTCCTTAGTTTTTTAAAAATAAGCATGGATAGCTTCAAGAAAACAGTCATGACTTGGGGCATCAAAATCAACTACAGGTTTCTAATGACCAAAAAAAATACTTGCTGAAAAAAAATGGGAGCACATCATTTAAGATGGAAAAAAAGGCAGCCAAGGCATCTGTCTGTAGAAGAAAGAAGATTTAACACTTCCTCCAAACAGGGAGGGCTTGCACAGAAGAGACCAAGAGATTAGAACTAGCCAATGATTGTGCCTTACACCACAATGGCAAACTAGATACTAGGAGAGATAGGAGTGACTGGCTCAGCATCAAACAACATCTTGAGAAAGGAAGTCTATAAAGTCATCAGCTTTTGGGATGTAGTAACATTTATGCACTAATAGGGGATTGTACAAGTAGAAAGTAATTAACGGGAGAAAAATTCTCAAGTTATCTTGAATAGATGATCTCAAGACTGTAAAATCTGAAAGATACCCAACACATGGGTCCAGGTTGATTTTGAAAGATGGATACCTGCAGTTTCCATGACAGATGCTCAGTGTTCCTGAAAATTGAGATCTTGATGTACTACTTGAGAAAATCCAAACAAAACAGTTCCTTCCCCTCAAATAAACAACAACTCAATTAATGCAAGAATTTTCTCCAGCCTCATTTTGAGGATACTTTTATTTGTTTAGAATATCAAGTCACCACCATGTAAAAGCTACAGACTCTCACTGAGAGGAAACCAGCAAATAAAAATACATTAATTCCTCTGCAGGATGAATAATTCACATCTGATTTGCCTTGACACCACTGAAAAGGTAAGCAGCATGAATACTCACTACTGAGGCACACAGTGATGCTGTATTGTCCCACAGCTACTGCAGTATGAAAACAGTCTTAACTCCAAACCCAGCACTTAACTTCTGCCATTTGCCTATTCACATCAGCATCAGCTTGATCTTCCAGGAACTGACAGCTTTAAGAATTATTTACACATTACGGAACTCTTCCACTTTCTCAACTGAATGGCTGCTGAAATACACTGAAGAATTGGAAACTGGTTTTGACATGCAACTCCTCTCAAAATGGTTGAGAGATATGAAGCTAAATTCTTTTGTACCATATTCTGCTCCTTTGAATTCTTATTTGGAGGAAAGTGTCTGTATTTGCATTCATACCTTTCATTTCAACACATCCATCCACAGCATAATTCTTTCTCAGCCCTTGTTTGCCTTCAGTTAAATTTTACTATTATTCAGCTTGCACCTGTCTCTGCCTTTGCATGCTCCCACATTCCCACTTTCCTGTCCAGTTTAATAGCAGAATCTTTTGCCTTTGAATTTCATTGGCTGAAATTTTACATGGCACTTTAGAAATTCTGTCCAATTAGTACAGTACTATGAAAACCTGAACAGGTTGAAAATGAGTTAGAAGAGTTCTTCCTTGCAGAACAGAACATTGCAAACAATTAATTTTTTTATCCTTACTGTATAAAAAACTCTAACATTAATTCTAGAATCTAATGAACAATGGAAATGTCTGTCCAAAGCACAGAAAACTTGTGACTGCTACAGCAAGTGACATACCTGACAAGCAGGGTCTAGATCCATTTTTCTTCTGAGGAATTTCTCCACATGTCCAATTGTTGCCTCCCCAGAAACACGCACAAACTTCTTTTCCAAAGGCTGCACAGAATAAAGAAAGATTTTAAGTTAAAGGTTTTGGCACTAATCCCTCATAAACGCCAAACCCAAGTGACAGCCCAATAACAGAGGGAGACAGCTTACATTTTTGGACCCTTCTCTGATCTACTTGCAGATTACCTTGTAGGGAAAGGACTAAATATGTATTAAGACTCCAGATGCTGTTTAAACATTTAAAAAATAATCAGCAACTGATTGTTTTTCAAATGTTTTAAACAGCCCTATGCTTTGTGTGGTCCAAAAACACAGGATAAACAACAAGGCAGAAAGAAAGGCAAATATGAGACAGAAAGGATAGGATGTGATACTGAATATGAAAAAAGATGATGAAAAAATACTGTGAAATATAAGGATAAAAAGAAGAAAAAATGCTAGGTAGGTGTGATGTTATACAGTAATAGGTTTGAAACACACTGTAATACAAGATTGGTTATTATTATTCTGATGAAAGTTCCAGCTGCACTCAGTATAAGAAAATCAAACAAAATTAAATATACTCAGGTTTTAATTATTTCTGAAGTAAACCATAAGAGAAAAATTCAATCACATTTGTACCTTAAAATTCCCTGTGCCTTCGTTAGCTCTGAAAAAACAAAAGAGTAAATAGTCAATATTGCTAAGATTAACAGTCATTTATATCCCCAAGCTCTTTATTATAACAGTGACTTATTGAATTATGACTCTTGCATAACAAATTTCTTGTCCCAACTCAGGCTCTTCCTTTCATTAAATTGCTACACATGAAAAAATATTAGACTGAATTTATATTTCTTTTTCTCCAACCCTTTATCTTTCTACTCCATTTTTCTTGTGAATTCAGCTATTTATGATGTTAAGGTTTGTCTACATAAAATGTGAATAATACCCAACACAGCCTAAAGACATTTTAAACACAACATAACAATAATTTTCATAGGAGTAGGTTACAATATTGATGCTGCCTAAACATCCATACTTCACGATCCTTGATATTTGGAACTTTAACAGACAGTACCAAAGAAGTTACTGACAGAACACACCCAACCACCTAAGGGGCTCTCTGGGCCACATGTTGGCCTTCCAGACTGTTCATATGACAACAGCAATGCTAATGCTATCCAGAAACTCAAGAAAGCAGCGTGCATTTCTTTGGCATGTGAAATACACACAGAGATCGCAAATGGCCAAATTTCCAGCTGGCTTCAGCACAGCCTGAGGATGTGATCTACCATTGATCATCTATACTCCACACCTCCTTCTTGTAGTGCAATGCGTAAATTTCTCAACTAATTAAGGCCAATACACGACATTTCATTATTCTTGCATTGCATTAGCAAGTACGTACATATGAGAGAGGAAACAATGCAGTATTTTCATTGCACTGGAGATGCCAAAAAAACCAACATTGCTATAAATCAGCAGACCATTGGCTATAGCAAACAAATGTAACACTTGTGCAGACCACACATTAACATGGCACTACAAGTTACTGTGATTATCTCCACCTCTAAATATGCACCTGATATCAGACACAGCAAAGTAAAACTGTCATGAACTATGAAACAAACATAAAAAAGCTTTTCCACTACAGCTGTCATTTTCTTTGATACAGTCCACAGCCACGGGTGACCACACTATATACTGTAGAGACACAAGGTAGACAAGACAGACTTTCAAAGTAACAATTTCTTCTGGCTAGTCCAATTTATTCCAAGTTTTCTTTATCCAAAATGCTTTATTAACCTCTCTTTGCCAAGACAACCTCTTTGATTTTGACCATATAAATTATCAAAGAATAGCAAAGGTTAAAAAAGTCACTAAAATAAAATACAAAGTAGATGTTGTTAAGCCATCATCTTTTTTTGTTAGAAACATTCTGTGCTTCCCTACATATAAACAACAAAACCACAGTGGACAGTTCCACATGGTATAGATGGTATTTGCACAGTATTCCCCCTTGGCTTCCAATGCTGAAAGTTTAAAATAAAACTACCAAAAAACCAAATATAACAAGGCAGATTCAAAAGTCATCTTGTTTCTCAGGCAGATACAAGTTTACTAGCTTTGAGGTCTAAATTGGCTTCTGGAAGTCGGGCATGAAGAAAATGAACACTGAAATTAAGGCAGGTATGTGGATTCAAAATGTTAAAAGCTTTCTATTTGAAAGCTGCTGAGTGCTTGCTCCAAGCACATTCAGCATTAACGGTACTGCCACCTACAGGGATCAGGGACTGGACCAGACAGGGATTTCTCTGCTCAGTTTACTGAGACAACACTCCTTTGTTAAAAATAAAACATACCTAAATTTTAAAACTGTACTTCCTAGGAAACTACTTTTATAGGCAGACACATCTTAAACATTTAATTACCTGCATCATCTACCTGTGCATAGCTGGCTGTCACTACTGCACTGTAAGTTAGAACTGGCTCCCCACTGCTATTTGAGATGGAAAAAACGCACATTTAATGAAAACCAAGAGCCAGTTAATGGTCCAACACATGCTAGCAGCACCCTCATGTCAGTCAGTTGCTCTTACGTTTGCCCACAACTCACCCAATAAACTCCAGAAGTATGGAAATGTCAAGTTCTGGTGGGATCCGGAACACTGAGCCCAGAACTTTTCGAGGTCTTCCTCTGCTCGGTGGAACTGGCTGTGGGACAGCTAAAATATTCAAGTAGCCAAAATGCAAAGATAACTTGAAATAAAAGTAGCATAAGATACTAACATGCACCGAGCAAAACAGAATAGCTCGCCAGGTAAAAAAGCCCATGTAATTCATCCTCTTTTTTTATTACTAAATCAGCTCTTCCTACATTCTATGCTGTGTATCTGAATCAGAATTTTAATAGCTTTCAGCACAGCATTCTCCAAAGAGCTTTGCTTGTTTGATAGGAAGACACAAAATAATTAGAATAACTCCCCATTGTTGAGCAGACTTTGAAGCTCTCATTTTTACTCCTTTGTAATCTGTTATATTTTTTAACAGCCAGAAAATAACAAAATGCACATTTTATATAAATTTCCTGGTTGTAAGCAAAATATGTAGTTTAAAATAATTCAATCATGATCAGGGTTTAAGTGTTGTCAATTCATCTATTTTTGTAACCTGAGATCTGTAACAGTTTATAATATCCAGATAACTAAGAATCCCATATTTCCAATACTACTTCCATCTTCAGTTGTGAGCTAATATTTTAAAGAAATTCCTTAAGAATAAATTATATGGTAAGTATTTCCTTAACAGTGTTCCTTAAAGTGATTACAGCTCACCTGGTTTGGGAACTTCTAATCCTCTTTCTTTATAGAAGTCATGCATTTGTTTTTTCTCTCCTGAAAAAAACATACAATACAGATTGAAATGTTTCAGATGCTGGGAATATCCATTCTCATTGACCAATTTTCAATGGTTAGAGCATTGGGAATATCCATTCTCATTGACCAATTTTCAATGGTTAGAGCAGTAAAAACTTTCCAAGTTTCTACAGACCTTCACCATCACTACTATTTCATGAGGCTGAGACACTTAAGAAACCCAGACCAAAATTTTGTTAATAAAAACTGAGAGGAAATCAGAGAAACTGGCCATAAATAATACTGAAATAGCTGCAAGAACCAGTATCCTTCTGGCTGTCATGCCTCATGACATGACATGGTATTTTTATACCATGTTCATGTAGAACACAGTACTTTTAAACNACAGTGAACACATCTAAAATCAGATAAATAAATATGGCAGTGTGAAAAAAATAAAAGCATTTGAGAGAATCAGTCTTAGCAACTTTTTTTGACTGAGCCAAGTGAACTTTTTATACAGAATGATATAATATAGTTCAGCTAAAGTGAGAAGAATGACTATGAAATATCATCTGGATGTTTATCTGGATACAGTGACAGCTGTCTTTCATGAGATAAGGTACACACCACTACCCACAATAGCATTGAGCAGCCAGAAAGATGCCAGTTGTCACAGTTAATTCATTACAACTTATAACCAAACATCACAAAACTATTTTAAAGAGTCCAGAGTAGAAACAAGGCTTTGAATTACTCTGTTTTCTGTTCTTTTCAATCCCTAGATAGTAATATAATAAAGAAAGGTACTTACTTTCCTCCAGATTGACAACTAATTTATACACTATGTCTTGCAGTTGTCGGTCCAGTCTACGGAATAGAAAAAAAAAAAAAAAAAGTCTTTGGTGCAACACAAAATGGTTTTGTTAAACTGTAACGAAGTTGCCAAATACAACACTGAAATGAGATGTACATGGAGTGGCAGAGCAGCAACTCCACATCTCTCTAAATACTCATCCTGACAGCAGAGCTCCAACAGAAGCCACGTAAAGTTTAAAGTACCACCCCTCATGAACAGCTCCAGAAACCAAAACTCAATTTCTTGAGTTAATAAATATACCATGCCAACAAGGTTTCATCTCGAAAGGAAATCAAAGCAAATAGTTAAGTGTTTGTATCACCTGTAACACTGAGCAAATGCATAAAAATACCCAGGGAAGGGGTAACAAACCCTAGAAATGGATACAAACTAGATAAAACAATAAAGAGATTATTTCTATCTTAATTGGTGAGATGAAACTTATACTAATGAAGAACACAATGTGTTTCTTGTAACCATTCCTTTGTTTCCAAATAGGAAAGCACTACAAGTCTGTAAAACAAAACATTTAAAAGCAAGTAGGAAATCTTTAAAAATGGGACAAATTTATTACCTGATATTATAGAGGGGCTGTGTCTGATGTACAACAATATTGCACTTTGGACATCTGTTGCTATAGTAGAAGTGTCTCACGATGCAGCTTTTACAAACTGTAAAGAAAAGAAACCCCCTAGGAGTCACATGTCCATTACACAGTGCCATCTGTTCGAGCAAAGGGGGTAAATACACCCAGACTTCCCATACAAAACTTGTCAGAGACAAAATGAAGTCACTGAACACTCCTAATCTAATGGATGCATGAGTGAGTGTTCAATGTGTATGTAGAACGTGAGTAGAGCTAAGACAGAACACTGACTGCTGAAAAGCACCCTACAGTTTCATTAGAAACAAGGTAAGAAATCACAACTCTGCCATTTTCATTGTGTTTTACAAGTCCTTTCATAATTTGGAAGGAAAGCCACTGAGTGGAAATACCTAGAATAAATAACCTACTATCAAGTCAGCTCCCTATCAGCCTGAACAAAGGAAACTTTTCCATAATATTTACCAGGAAAGTTCTAAGACACCCCCACAGTTGCATCTGCAACATTATGCTGTCCTTACTAACAGCTGTGCCTTTTCGTAAATTGCAAACCGTGCTGAATTGCAAACTTCATGCTATAGAACAAACTAGTGAGTAATGCCCCAAAAAAGGGGGAAAAAAAAAAAAACGAAAAAGAGAGAAAGAGAGAGAGAGAGAGAGAAAGTTTTCTCTCTATGCAGTGTGAGCGTGTGGGAGGTCTAGTAAACCAGGATTCTTGGTTTCAGGTAGGAACACGGGTGTGGATGAAAGAGTAAGTTTCACAGGAACTCTTTTATTAGTTTTGAGAGAAAACAGTTCTGTTAGCACTGGAAAAACTGTTAGCGCTAGGATTGAGGGGGAAAATAAAAAGACAAGCACATTGAAATCAGTTTGTTATTACCCACCTACTTCCATTCATCAGATTATGGACAAACTGTCCCATGGGTGCAGACCACTGTTTCTGTATCTGAACCAGTACTTCCACACAGGCGCTTACGGGGTTTTGTGAGTTTACAAGCTCACATCAACAACAGCTTAGGAAACTTTCTAATCCATTAAAAGGAGAGCCACTCAACTTTCTTTTCTCAGTTTTACAGTCAAATTGCCAGAGCCTACTTAAAAAAAAAAAATTAAGAAAATGTATGTAGTAGCCCTATTTTTGTCTTACTTGGGCTTTTATCTTTTCCTACATCTTCCTTCTTAATATGGAAAGCTGCCTTCACGACTGATTTAATCATTTTCTGATGCTCAAAATATCCACAAATATATCTTGCTTAAGGAACAGAATAAACACGATACACATTCACTTTGAACAGAGAAATATTCTTCTGACCTCAGAACATTTCAACAGCTGAATTTGTTTGAATTTGCAACTACACCCTTAGGCAGACAATACTGACAGATACTTACAGGTGTGCAGACATTCTGTAATAGTTGTAGCATCAATAAAGTAACCTTTGCAGATGGAACACAGGATGTAGGGGGTCAACTCTGCGAGGTTTATCATACGCTGCAAACAAAGACAATTGGTAAGAGTTTGAATACACAGCCTAAGACATGAAATTCCCCGACTGCAGCTTCCAAAATACCACAGCCTTAAAACCAGGGGAAAAAAATCGGATCAATATGCTACAGGAATGGGTTTTCCTAACAGATCGGTCACTCCTCATATATAGCTCTTTTCTACAGACTTTTACCTAGTCTTCTGAATTGACCTTTTTGACGACAGTAATCCAATTTGTTTCATGAATCATACCTAAAACCAAAACTTTAAACAATCATTTTGGGGAAAGTTCTTTTGGAAAAACTCTGTTAACAAAATATCACATAGTCATCAAGTTTGAAGTGGATAGTAGTGGCAAACACCATTATTTGAAAACGCTCAGCAATCGTGTTGGGGTCCCAAATCAACATATAGAGAGTTTGTATGACAAGAGACAGGCATCTCTTGATTCTAAACACAGCTAGGGATTAAACAAATACACATTAAAGCAAAGACTGAAATTTCACTGCTTTGAATTCTGGTCATGACGAACACTTATCAGGAACGCACAGAACTAGTTCCACAACAGCTTTCTCGGCTGAATAATACTATTTCAAAAAAGAACAAATTTCTTCAATAGCGACGATCTGAGATGTGTCTGAAAGATGTGACACATTAGATTCTTACATTCCGTTTCTTCTCATCTCAAAGCCCGACTAAAGGGCTTTCTTTCCCTCAATTACACCATTCATTTCGCCCACGTGCCACCGTCTACCACCCTCTCAGCCACGCCGAGTTTGTAAAGGCTTCACTTAAACGAGACAGATGAAGCGAACTCGGGTAATACTAAAATAAATATTAAAATGAATAACAAAAAATAATAAAATAGTAGAAATAATGACAAGCCCATTACCACACGCGGGGCACGCCGGGAGCGGGGCCTGGCGTGCCCCGGGCACCCTCCCGCGCCCTTTACCTCCCGGTCGTCGTCCGAGTCGAGCTCCCCGTCGTCCGTCCCGAATCGAGCCCCGGTGTCGCCCTCCATCTCCTCCTCCTCCACCTCCTCTTCCTCGTCGTCTTCGTCGTCGTCGTCCTCATCGCCGCTGGACTCCGAGCGACCTCGCTCGAACTCGAAAGGGAGCGAGCGCGACCCCGAGCAGCTGGGGGCCCCCTCCATGTCCCGGTTCTCATCGGCCGGGCCTGGGCCCGGTGCCTGGCCCGCGCCCGCTCCATCCCCGCCCGACAGCGCCGGGACCCCGGATCCGGTGTCTCCCTCCATGTCCACGGACCGGGACTGGCACGGGTCGGTCCGCGGCCCGAGGCGCATGCGTAGGAACGCTGCGGGGCACGCTGGGAAATGTAGTTCTAAAGGACGCGTGGCTCGCCACAGCGCATGCGCTGAGCCACAACAGGTTTATAGTTTTTATCGCCCACGGCTTTTTTTTCTTTTTTTTTTTTTCAAGCGACTCTCTAATGGACGCTTAATTTCTCCCGAAAGACTCTCAATCACACAACGCTGGTTTCATTCAAAATAAGGTTTTAATTCTGTAGCATAATTAAATTGTTTGGGTTGGAAGGGACCTTAGAGATCATCTAGTTCCAAACGCCTTGCCATGGGCAGGGACATCCACTAGAACAGGTTGCTCAAAGCCCCATCCAGCCTTTGAGTCTTGGAACACTTCCAGGCATGGGGCATCCACAGCTCCTCTGAACAACCCTGTGCCAGTGCCTCACCACTCTCACAGTAAAGAATTTCTTCCTAATATCTAATCTAAACCTGCTTTCTGTCAGTTTAAAGCCATGCTCCCTTGTCCTGTCACTATATGCCCTTGTCCAAAGTCCTTCTCCAGCTCTCTCGTAGCCCCTTTAGGCACTAGAAGGTGCTCTAAGGTCTCCCTGGAGCCTTTTTTTCTCCAGGCTGAACACCCCCAGCTCTCTCAGCCTTTCGACAAGTATCAACGAATCTCTGTTTAACAGACACGAATAAAAGAAGCAGTATTAGAAATATCTGGACAACTCAGCGGCCCAGCCGTAATTAAGGTAATTGGGCGCACGGCCCCTAAGGGCAGATAGTCCCAAGGCCATCCTTGGTCTACTCCAGGGAGCTCCGTGAGCCCCGCAGTGCCCCCACAGCCCCTTCTCCCCTCACACCAGCCCGCCGCCGCCGCCCCTCACCGCTCCCCCGCTGCCACAAAGC
>VWZT01006904.1:0-21955 GCA_013397055.1 Pachycephala philippinensis
CCACGTGCGCCGTGTCCCGGAAAGCGCCGCTGCCAAGGCCGCGTCCCCAGGGCGAGAGGGAGCCGCCGGCCAAGGTGATGCGCAGGGGGCTGCGGCGAGGCCGCGAGGAGGAGCGCGAGCATCTGCCGTGGCCGGGAGAGAGCGCGAGCGGCATGGGCGCGGAGGCCGAGGCGGAGCGGGCGGCACCGCGGAACGACGAGCGGCGGAGGNGCGGAGGCGGCAGCCTCTAGAGTCGAGGGCTCTGACGACGGCGTCGGCCAGGGCGGCGGAGGAGGAGGAACGCCTGGAGCGGGAACATTTTCGGAGGATCATCAACGCTTTCCGATATTATGGGTAATTGAGGCCTGCCCCCTGGGCGTGGGGCCCGGCGGGGGTCCCTCCGCTCGCCGAGCGGCCTCCGGAGGGTCCGAAGCAGCCCCGCGGCCCCCGAGCCGGGCGCTCTTAGTCTCTGTCGTGCGGCCGTGTCCCGGCCTTTGCTCCGTGCGGAGCTCTGTGCTGAGGGCGGGGTGCGGCACCCTCGTCGGGAAAGGGCTTCTGCACCACTTTTCTTTCGGGATACGCACAAAGTCGCCTTGATGTCTGTCAGCTCGAAAGCATAAAAGAAAGTATCAAACCTGAAAAGGGTGTGTCCAGGTCTCTTAGGATATTAAATGCTCTAAAACACTGTAAAGGCTTCAAAACGATAGTATCTCCTGTTGCCAAAGACATGCAAAATGGTGTTTCGATTATGGGTAGAAATTCTTGAAAGACATTTTACTTTGCAGAAGAGATAAGACCTATTGCTAGAGATAATGGATGCCATTTCTAATAACATCTGTTGAGTCGGAAGAGGGTTTGCTGGCTCCATAGGAATGAGCCAGCGGTGGTGGGGACGCCTGGTTTTAGGACTGAATCCGTGAAATAGACGAGGAAGCAAGTTACTTGTATTTGCAGTGTAGTGGAGACTGTCTGGAAAAGCCCAGTCCTCTTCAGTGTTTTGGTAAGCCGTTTCCTGTTTCTAGGTTTGGAAAGCAGGTTTGTACTTCAGCTGACAAAGCCCCATCATGTGACTCATTACTATGTGGTGGACCCTTTTTTGTCAATGTAACAAAAGCATAATGTTTATATGGTAGTGAGGTTCTTGGTAGGAGTGGGTGATATTCATATAATTTCTTCTGTTTGAGGTTTTTCTATCCTGAGTTTCATTTGTTTTTCAGGATTAGTGTTTGAGCGGGAGGTGGTTCTGAACGACTCTTTGATGTCTCTTCCAAAGTGAATTCTCTGATTCAGTTTGGACATACCAAAGATGGAGTTAGTTGGAAGTATCTAATACTGATTGCTACTAATGCAATTCCAACCTGTAATTTATTTATATTAGTGCTATAATTGTACCCTCAGGCCTCAGAAGCTGGGAATATCTTTCTCAGCCTCTTGCTGAACTGTGGCTTTGGGTTGCTTTTGAATGCTTGTTTCAGTAAACACATAAGAAAAGGATGTGACTCGAATTTCCAGTACAGAAATTGAATGCAATTAGCTCTGTCTCAAAGAAATAATTCAAAATTTAGGTGAAATTACGTATCTTGGTACTTAATGATTGGAATTTTTGTTTGCTCATACACATATTTCCTGTTGGAAACGTGTATGAATAAGGTGGTAACACACTTTCAGATTAGTTCAGATTTTGTTCTTGTCTTCTAGAGATAAACAGAGATAACTTCGTTAGTTGTAGTTATTCTGATTTCAGTGAATTCTGCTAGATGGTTTAGCATAGAAGGGTTTTTTTTCCTGATAGAACATTCAGGAAGATGTTGAGCTAAGCTGATGTGCTTTATGTAGAGCATCAGTTTATTTTTTTCTCTTGGTTCTTTTCTGTTTCTTGTCCTTGAATGTAATTTTGAACTAGTGTAGCTGTTTGTCCCGAATGAGTGTGCTTGAGATCGCTCAAAAAATCACCAGCAAGGGTATGAGCAAAAGTCAGATTTAATATTAAACTAGAAAGTGCAACAGATTCTTTGGCAAGATTCACTCTGCTTACAGGGGGCAACTAAGGCACCACAGGGAAAGCAAGCAACAACAAAACCAAACAAAATCCAAGCAATCAAAGCAGAAATTAATTGAAACTACTTAGGTATGTGTGTGTGTCTGTGGGAATGCGGCCTAAAGCTTAACGACACTTAAACTTAACTTACACCTTAATTTACATCTTAACCTTAGTAATCTAACAAAGAACACTTAACAGCATTTAGCTTAAATTATAATTATAACTTCACCTAACTTCCAGATTTGCTATAGCATATGTGCAAAGGGTATGGACGCAGACAGAAACAGTCAGTGCAAGATAAGGTACCTGTGGAAAAATCTCCCTCAGAGGTCAGTGAAAACACTTTGGATGCTTTTGCTTCTCCTGACAGGAGAAGGATTGGGCATCGCGGAGTGAGGGTATGGGCCCAGGACATGCCGTGGTTCGGTGATCCTCCAGGTATTGCAAACCTGAGGGTTTGCTGGCTCTGAGAGGCGTCCTGCTCAGAGGGAGATTGCTGGTCGCAGGCCCGCTGCGGCCCAGGAGAGCTCAAAGGGCCCCATTTTGGCCTGCTGTTCATAGGGTCACGAGAGAATGGGCTTTAGTCATAACGATGTTTCATCCTGGACACAATTTGGGTCAGCCCTTTCTTTGAAAGTGTGGGAATAGGAATTTTGTGCCATTCAGGTCAGAAGATATTTTCCAAGGCTGGTCATGAGAAAAACAGAAGCTCGTTAAGAGTTCCTGAGAGCAGACAGTGTTCTTTGATAAGCTCAGAAAGAACTGAGCCCAGATGGTGTTTTCAAGGACCAGGCCTAACAAGCCTTTCTCAGATCAGACTGCAGCCTGGAAAGGAGTTGAGGGGGGCAGGGGGAGGATGCACCACCACACTATTGCAGTGAACAAGCCCTTCTCAGTAACATGTGAATGAGATATAACCTGGTCAAATTTCCAGACTGAGGTTGTAACTAACATGCCAACAGTTGCAGCTGTCTCTCATAATGGCTAGTTTTTTCAGCTTTGTCTTGCTGTATGCTGACACAAGACTTTGGGAAACTGCAGTATGACTTGCCTGAAATAATTTGGTGGTCAAAAGGGTCAGTATCTCTCACTGAATTCTCTCTATAGAGTCATGACGACTCTGCTTAGCAACTATACTTCTGTCAGTTTAGACAGAAATCAAATCTAGCAGACAAGCAAAATCTTGGAAGACTCACCATTTTAATGAAGCTTCTATCCTGGAGAAGTAGAAAAGATTTTTCAGCTTGCATCAGTTACATGGTCATGTTCACAGTACTTAGGAGGGATATGCTGTTAAAAGTAGGTAGCTTAGTATCTTAGTGTGGCTGCCAGAACTCTGGTATGGTCCAGCTGTGACTTTTGCAGTTCTTCCAAAAGCAGTGGATTTTGAGGATTCCAATTCCCGCTCCACATCTTGTTATTTCTGTAATCGAAGCTTACCACTGCATCTGGCTATTAACTGAATTTAAATTGGATTTGTGAAACAGGCTTGGGAGATGGTTGTTAAATTTTATAGATCTGTGTATTAAGGTAGTGATCACCTGCTCTGGAAATGAGTGGCTGATGATGAAACTGTAAGGAGGAAAGAAGAGTTCTCTTAAACTGGAATGAGTTAAAAAGAGTGGTATGGTAGAACAAGAGTTTAAAAATTTTTTGCCTGAAAAATTCTAGGAACCTTGTTCTCTGGTAAGGAGCTTTAGAGTCGGGTCACTTTCTGTGTATAACAAAATGAATGATTGTAATTGGAATAGCTTAGAGTGAATTATTTACGTGTGTATATATTGCTTCTAAATATTTAAAACTTTTCCTTTTTAGAACGAATATGCATGAACGAGTGAACAGAACAGAGAGGCAGTTTAAGTCTCTCCCAGCTAACCAACAGAGTCTTCTTCCTCAATTTCTTCCTCACCTTGACAAGATTCGGAAGTGCATTGATCATAATCAAGAAATACTACAAACCATTGTGAATGACTGTGTTCATATGTTTGAAAATAAAGAATATGGAGAAGATGTATGTTAAAATGGACTTTTTTCTTGCTCCAAATGAAATTCTGTATGCTTTGGGATTTTCTACATTTGTTTTTCACACCTTAGACCTCCAGTTATCTTTTCTTTTGCCTTCCTTATTTTATCATTTCCTGTTAGCTCACACTTTTCTCATTCTTGTCTTTCACATTTTGCTGAGCTGATGCTTAATGAAGCTGTTTGTTGTTAGTTCTGTTAGTTACACTTATGTAAACTAACTGTGAATCTGGCAAATTATTTTAAAAAGGCATTTTTCGCTCCAGAGTTCTAGCTTTAACCCTAGTTACATTTTGAAGTTATTTCTTGTGTTAACTATGTAGAATATAAATGATGGTTTTTTGTCTTACTGTAGATTCTTATATGTTAAAACATTGTAAATTTGTTACAATTCTCGATAGGCCAAGTATTTTTGATGTTGTTGTTTGTAAACACTTTTTTACTACTTGGCCTACTTTCTATCAAAAAAAAAAGAAGACACTAGGACTTAAAGGACTAACAGAGATGGAAACTGAAGTCCTCTTTGGATACAGGCAAGATACAGTAATGGGCTGCTGTAATGAGCTTCTCAGTTTTGTCTTGTCAATATCTAAACGGATCATTTTTTCAGGGTAAGCAGTTCAGCCACTGCACTAGCTAAGCCCTGATCTTTTCCTGAATAAGGACTACCCGTTGTGCTTTGCTATGTATTGTTTTTCTGATATAGAAACTGGACTCCTGAACGTCAAACAGAGACCAGCAAACTCAGATTGTTTAGGATATTAAGGTGGATTTAAGCCCTGGTCCCAGGAGTGAAAGGGAAGTGCTTTGTCTATCAGTGCTAGCTCATACTGCCAGCAGATCTTGCAGCATGGCTTTTTTTCTCTTCATAATTTGCTTTTCCCCCCCTGCAAGACTCAAGATACCTGGTATGTTTTCCACTAACTTTTTTTTCTCTCTACATTTTATTCAGGGTAGCGGGAAGATTACACCAGCTTCAACATTTGACATGGATAAATTAAAGTCCACATTGAAACAATTTGTGAGAGACTGGAGCGAAGAGGGAAAGTCTGAGAGAGATTCCTGCTACCAGCCAATTATTAGTGAAATTGTAAAGAACTTTCCAAAAGAAAGATGGTAATAGTGTCTTAAAACTTACATTTATGTGGACGTACACTGTTGCACAAATCTAAAAAAGTTCTTACGGAGTAATGAAAAGCTTGGTTTCAAAAATAGAGAAATTTTTATGAACTCAGTGGAATCTATTTTTCAATCAAGAAAGTTTTTATTTCTAATACAAGATGTTGGAAAAGAGTATAATCATAAGCTTCACAAAGTAGTACCAGGTAAACCAGCAATAATTTTTTTGTTGTTGTTCTGCAGCTAGGTGTAACAATACATGTAAACCTTTCAGGAAATTAACTCAGTTGTGCTCAGTGAGGTAAAGTTTGCAGGTTAGCAGATTCTCAGTGTGTCTGCTGCAGATGAAAGGAAGGACTCTGTGGCAGAAAGAAGTAAGACTTCGGCTCTTTGTGATGGAAGGAGGGAGGAAGACTTAACCTCTAGTGCAGTTGTACTTAGTTGCACTAAGAATTTACTCTGAAAATAGTAAATTTTAACCTTGGTTTCAGACAGCTGTTCTAAGACAATTCTTTTAAAAAGCTTAGTTGCACATGTGAGGGTAATTTTATAAGTATTAGCTTGTTAACAGCTCCAAAATAGTCATTGATGCAGGGGTTTTAGGTAATTTAGGTAGAAGCATACTGGTAAAGTCTCAGAAGGTTATGGTGCTGTAAGAATTCCATGTTTATTGGCTATGTCAGTTAATCAACCCAGTCTTAAAGTGCATTTTAGTTTAAACTTAGTAGTCTTACAGTGGGAAAATTTGAGAACTTTGTATTGATAACAGGCCACTACTTACGTTTGATGTAGCAGGGTATTATTGTGGTGTTTTTTCTCTCTTAGTAGTTACTAATAATGCACTTGTACAAATTTGAAAAGTTTCTTCCACTAGCCATCTTCTGTGGTGGTAGAACATGTAGTGTACATGGTTTATATTTTGCATTGAACTGACTTATCTAAAGATACGTTCACCTTTAAAAATGTTTTATCTGAAAGTGAACTTTCTGCAATTTTTTTAGCGCTAATAGTGCCCTACATAAGATAAAAAATGAATTAAATACTGCAGGTATACCTCTGATATGTAGATCTGTAGGAAAATTCATGGTTAGTTTTGCAAGTAATCATTCTAATACCAAAGTAGCAATTCAGCTTTTTTCTTGTATGCTAGCTGTTAATGGATTTTGGTTATGGGAGAGGTAGCTTATGTCAAATCTTAAGAGATCGATGACTGAGGCTGGAAAATCTTAACTTTTACGTTTGTCATCAATAAACTCTTATTTCAAAACCTCCAGCTGATAATAGGAAGCAACATGTGGTAACAGATGGGGTGAATCTGAAGTTGACAGCTTTGTGCTTCTTTGCAGGGAATTCTTGCTGTTGTCAAACAAAATTAATGTGTCAGAGCCTGTGTCCCTATTGTGGTACCTCTGAAGTACCATTTGAGTTTTATTTTGTCTCTGCTGAAATCTCAATACATCATCACTGTATGGATCAAACATCATTACTACAAGTCTGAGTTTGTCAAACAGCATTTTTTAAAAATTTCTAAAATGTGTACTGCTTAAATACATACTTAAAAGTTTATTATTCCTTGTGGAGCCGTTGTAGCACTTAGGTAAAACCTTTTCTCTGTTCATGTATTGTTAGCTGCTCTGTCAACTCACTCATTTTTCCTGGTGACCGAAGGCTCTCCTGATTAGGTGTACTTACCGTTTTGAGGTAAGAAAGAGTCATGTACTATCGAGCTGAACTGGCAGTGCCACTTCACCCTTGTGCAAGAAGTAACTTGCCTGGCAGGGCTTGCTAGCTGGTCAATGTGGGGCTTTTAGACAAATTATACAAACTCTTCACTCTTCAGTGTCAGGACCCAAGGGAATGGCATGAAGCTGAGTCAGGAGTTTAGGCTGGATTATCAGGAAAAGGTTCTTCACCCTCAAGGTGGTTGAGCACTGGAATAGGCTCCTCAGGGAGGTGGTCACAGCCTGTCTTGAGTTCTGGAAGTGTTTGAACAATGTTTTAGGCACATGGTGAGATTCTTGGAGTGTCCTGCATAGGACCAGGAGTTGGACTGTCTTACGCTAATAGGTCTCTTGTAGCTTGGCATATTCTATGATTCAGTGATTTTGGAGTGGAGCAGTTGTTCCAGTTTGAAGGGATTGATAGGGCCTCAACTGACCACAGTGGAGTTGTTCTGTCTTTTGTTTATAGTGGGAGAGGACTGACTGTGGACTCCAGTGTGTGAAAAAACACAGTCTGTAGGTGAACCTCAGAGTGCAGCTTTGCATTGCTTTAGAGTTTCCTTTTGTAGTACAGAGCACTAACGTATCCTGAAAGGATGCAGTGAAAGTGCTAGAGAAAAACTGCACTGGCTGATGAAAGTGACTTTTTCTAAATGTATTTTGTGTTGAAAATGATAAATATTTTAAATTCGAAACTGTTACTGCAAGTTCACCTTTAACTTTGTAAAAGAAATTGCAGTACTCATCAAATTTGTGATACTCAGTGGAATGGTACATTCAGTTTCTAGTTACCATAATTTGTTAACGTTATTGATTCCATCCATTGGAATCAGGTGAAAAAGGAGTTTAAATTTTTGAACCTACTCAAGTGTGTTTCACTCCATGCATGCACACCTTGTAGTGTTGCACTTTGCAAGATTGACACGTATGGGTTCCGTTGGCATGTAAACAGCAGGAAAAGCAGTGAAGTGTTGTATATGCTTGCTCTTTGGGAAGTAGAAGTACAAGCAGTGGTTGAAAGCAGCTGTAAATCAGAAGAGTTATTTAGTAGGTACTTCTATTATCGTGTGTTTCAGTCTAGGCTTCTGATAAGGCTGTCATCTAAAAATACATGAAATGGCAGAAACTGTTCCTGCCTCTTATTCTTTCTGCTTAGCACCTTAGTACAGAATCTGTTAGCAGGATCAACAAAGCAGTTTTAAGTAAATCCCATGAGATCAGGTCTTCATGAAGAACTGATAGATTTCTTCCATTACTCATGTTGGAATTTGTGTTTCAGCTCGCAGGAGCTCTGTAATATTTAAACGTCTTGGATTTCTTGGACTAGAATGAACCTACTTGCTGTAGGAGAAAATAGTAAAACACAGACACATTTTCATTTCTTGATGGAATGTTTTTATTGAAGCATTTTTATAGGGAAATATTTAAGTTGAAAATCTAAATAAGCGTACTCATAAATTTTTTTCTGATTTGCCTCTTTTTCTGACATCTTGGTTTCCTTTCACTTCCAGTGTTACTCTTCCTGCATAGGTGAAAGGAAGTAAAGATCATCAGCTTCTTGTCCAAAAGAAATCTGTGAAATAATTAACTTTTTTGTTAATCATCATTCCATGGCCAAAACCAGTATACTTAGGTATTTTTTCCAGTTTTCTCACAAACTGGGCCTCTGGAATGAACTTGTCATGCTGTCCAGCAATCAAATGTATTTTCCAAGGTGCTGACAGAGCAGCCGAAAAGAAATCACCAGAGCTTAGTTTCCTTTTAATATGGAAAACAGCTTATTAGTCCTGAGCCCGAGCTTGACTATACTTCCTGAGTGTGCTCGGTCACAGTTATAGTGGAGTTGAAATGTCTGCTTTATTTGAATTTTATTTGACTTTATATGAAATACATCTGTCCTTGCAGGTCTTTGTACTTCACCTAAACTTTCCTTTAAACTTTGGATTTAACAGCAAATACATTGTCAGTGTTTCTGCATCACTGACTGCTTTGCGGGTCTTTAAATGAAAGTATATCAAACTCAGCTGCCAAGTGTGGAGAAGAATTGCTCTTCAAATGATTGTGCTGTTTAACATTTGTCTTTAAAAAAAAAATCTCCGACAATGTGATTAAACTAACGAGTGATAGTATACTAAGAATTGGATCTGTTTACTATCTACATTTACAAACATTATAAACACTAGGAAAGGAGTCCCACAGTATGTTCCTATGTGAATATTTCCACTGATCAGAAGCCCATCAGTGTGAAATGTGTATTTGTTACTTAATTTTATAAATTGGACTGCAGTGTTTAGTTTGTGAAAATGAGGTTTGTGTTTGATCAGATGTGCTAATTCTCTTTTGCTAAGTGTGTTTACCCCTTCAGCACCATTGCTTTTTATTACAACACAATAGACATGAAATAAGCCTCCATTTTTATCATGTTTAATTTTCCCGTTTTAAAAAGGGCACCTTTAAAAAGTTAGAATCTTCATTAATATCAATAGTCTGCTAAATATATCGCACTGAAAAATGCCGTGTGGAAAGGGCATGACAGATTTTAATTGTTTCTGATACTTCTCCACTGTCATTTTTAAAGGACTTCAGCAGTTTCAGTAGTTGAGCTGAATAATACCTTGCAGGCCTCTTCTCTGCTCCTTGGGCAGCACCTTTCCCCACACCTGTCAGGTGAACAGACAGATGTTACTTCCCTCTTGGCCCACAGGTATTTAGTGGGTACTTGTTGGATACCTGGTTGTGTTCCTAACCACTGCTAGATGCGTGTCATAGAAATCCTGCCTTTGCTGGCTGGTGCAAGACTAGTTTTCTGTTGTGGATAGCTTTGGGTTATTATGTTACCACAGTTTTGAATTTTTTTTTAGCTGTCTTTCTAATTGCTGCAATCACATATCCACCTGAGAAAAGCATGTTTTTCTAGCCTCTTAAAGGACTGTAGCCATTAAAAAAGCAGCTTCTATGCAATTAAAGATTTTTAGTTATTATAATGATTCAAAATTCAATGTAATTCATTAACAGTTTGCCACAAACAATTCTTTTCAAGTCTTGAAAAATGTGTTTGAGCATTGTTTTCTAATAATGGGACGCTTTCAGCAGTCACTACTTGTTATGCAGTAAGTTTGCCACATACCTCATTTCTCTGACTATAAATTCAAAAAGAGGCTCTTGGGCCATTTTGGAAGGTTAGTGTCAGTGGACTGTGATTTGATTGTATTGTGTTGTATTTGTTGTGCTCTGTTGTTGAAATGAAGATGGTGGCCAGGAGGATTCTTCAGGAACTGATCTGAAGAGTATCGATAGAAATTAAATTGCTGACAAATTTCCAGGCTTTAATGCCTTTACAAAGGTGCAAATGAAAGCGTAGTTAAGTCTGCAGTAGAAAAAGAGAATAGAAAACTATTTTCTAAGACAGAATTGGGAAAATTAGTTTAGAAATACAGAAACTTCATGTTGTGAATGGAAAGATACAAGACAACTACAGGCGATTTAAAGTCAAGTAACCTGACTGACGTAACTTGACTGTCAGAGGTTTTATCTTGTTTCAGGGTGCATAAGGGTTCAGATTTCAAGATGTGACTATACCTGCCTATCTATTAGTTATTAGGTTGCTTTAAGGAAAGACTTTTCTTCTAATCAATGTATTTTAATCTTGAAAGTGGCTTATGGCTTATCAGCCCATTTATTATAGAAGTGTCTACATGGGGCTGCTAAAATCTGTGTAGAACTAGTCTAAATATTTCATAAATAAAGTGAAATTGTAAGGAAATGGAGAAATAGATTAGGTTAGAAAATACATGTGGAATAACGGTGTACCATTATGAATAGGAAAAGCTGTAAGATAGAGGCTGTTCTAGCTTCTACCAGAAAGCAATTTTCTTCTTCCTTTTTCTGGTTCCCTATTTTCAAAAACTTCATATTGACCATGTAGTTTTCTCCTGAATTATTTTTTTTTTTCAGTAGGACTTTGTGGCAAGCTTTCTTCTGGTTTCCCCTGTAGAATAGAAGTAATGAGAACCGTCGCTTCACAGGAGTGTTCTTCAATAACAAAGTCTTGATTTCCAGCTTCTTGTTAAGTCAAGAAAAGAGGCTGGACACATAATGGAATAGAAATGAATGGAATGATTTTCCATTTTGGAGACTTCACTAACTAGATGATCAAATCATAACTCAAAAGGCACTGTTAAAATTGCTGTGTTAGATTGTGTGGCCTTTAGAAAAGGATAATACTTCCTTTCGGTTTTGGGTAATAGTGTTCAGAAAAGTACAGCATTTAGGATTTAATCATCTTCATGCTTGTGCATGCTTGTGCTATCTCTTTTGAACCCTTAGTGGCATTCGGAATTTTTAAGTAGTCAAAGGCTTTGTGTTTTGGTCTTTTATCTGATTGTGGCCTCCTTCATGTAGTTGCATATAAATTGGTAGATGTATGTTTTGTCTCTGAAGGTGCTATGCAAAACAATGTGGAGAGGAGTATGAATGGTTTTTTTTTGTTTTGGTTTGGTTTTTTTTCGTGTATGAAATTGTGAACTCTTGGAGTCTTGTTTATGACTGGAAACTGAAAAATTGCTTCTTTTTAGATTAAATATCTTTCCAGTTTGGCATGGGGGAGGTTTCTGTTTTATGAGTGAAGATTTGATTGCATTCTGGTGGAAGTCTCATGGTTAGAATACATCTATATTGCCTTTTCTGCCTCAAAGAGGAGCGAATTTTGAGATTCTTAGTTCTATTTGTTAGTTGCTGCACTTGGGAGAGATTTTTCTAAGTAATTCAATAAACACACTGCTCGATGTTTTCTGATTGTCTTCAGCTTCATGGCTAATTATGGGTAAAGGGTTAGAGAGCTGTAATGTACTTTGATTTAGGAAATATGTCACTTAGAGTACTTCAGGGAAACTGGTAAGCAGCATATGAAGAACCCACCGTTGCTGGAACATTCACTACTTTAAGGAATTGTTCATCAGATCATGGAGGTTCTATGTTTCCGTTTCTCATGTCAAAATACTTGTTTAGTTTTTTTTTCTTGCAAGGTAACAGAAAATATATCTAGAATGCTTTCTGGTTATCAGTGGGGATCAAAGAAAAATATGTGCTATATGACTATTCTTCAATTCACTTGAGAAATTTTTGGCTTGATAACTGTAGAAGTTTTACGGAAAACAGACTGTGTATAGTAATTATGCTCTGTATTCTGAATGAGGGTTGTTTATGTTCTTTTGAGTAATGTCTGTGAATTATTGTAACTGTACAGTTAACCAATCTGATCAGAACAGGCTCAGTTGCCATTTAAAAGTGAAGTCATACAGGAAGCATAATACAATATCTAAGTATATGATGGGAAAAATGTTTGGCTGGACCTCTAAGTTGTGTTAAGGGGTATCAGATAAAGACTTAACTATTATTTTTGTTCTGTTGCAGGGATTTCTCCAAAGTTAATATCCTGGTACCTGGTGCTGGGCTAGGTAGATTGGCGTGGGAAATAGCTATGCTCGGTTATGCTTGCCAAGGAAATGAATGGAGCCTCTTTATGCTCTTTTCTTCTAACTTTGTACTCAACAGGTATATAGCTTATGTTTTACTTGCTGAATAAAACCTAGAGAGGCAAAATTATAAACGAGAGAAGTCTGAATATGTCAATCTCACAAGAATAGATTTATAAGTCATAATACAAGACACACATGCTCACTTTTTAGAATGCTTTAAAGAAAAAAAGTCTTAGGGATAAATGGGGAAGGAAGTATTGCATGTGAGTCACTGCAATTAGAGAAGCATGGCTTTCAAGTTAGGAGATTTAAAATCTCTAAATTGTACAACAGATTTTCTGCATAATTTTAATTAGGATTTATGATTTATTTCACATCTGTTTCTGTAAAATAGACAGCTGTCTTACTATTACTGAATATGGGCTAGTAAATACATCCATGGCATTTAGTGGTGGTGATTATTAACAGAGGATACCTGTTAAAAAAAACCTATCACATTCCACAGTAAAATTTTAGGCACTGTTTTGACAAGAAAGACAATCATTGAAGCATGCTGAGCAAGTGGCTAAAATGAGAGTTAATAGTTCCACAATTTGCTCAGATAATAAGTTTAAATGTAATACATTTCATGTTACAGGTTTTACTTTAAATTACATTTCTGTATTTGGTATTCTGCCGCTTGCACTGGAAATTACGGGTTTCAAATGATGTTGTTAGAGAGGAAAAAAGGCAGCACATGCAACTGTTCTTTTAAGAAAGGGAGTGGGACGGCTGTGGGTGGGCAAGTATTGAAAGAGGTCTGGGGGATGGGTTTTTTTGGGGGGAGTTAGTGCCAAGTTCACAGAGGCAGAATTTGACAATTCATTCATCAGTCTGAAATGATACACCTTTGCTGGAAATACCTAAACTATTGGCTTTTTTTTTTTTGTATTACCTTAATGTTTTGGATATCTGTTTATAGACTGATTGTCCACAGTGCACTGTGATGATCTTACATCTCTTACAGCTTACAGTTCAAAAGCAAAAAGGGGGAAACACTTGATGCCTGCTGCATATCTGCATATAGCAGTAGTGGTCAGTGTGGTGATAATAGATGTTTACTGGAGGTTCATTTGTTCTTTTTTTCCTCCATTATTCTGAAGTGACTCCTTTGGTGGTGAACTTGTACATTGCAATTGATCTGACTGATGCCTTGCAGCTACTAAAAGGAAGCCACATTCCTCTCATGCTTTGGAACTTCAAAACAACATAAAAGCATTCATTTCCCATCTTTGGGAGCACTGCTCAGCTGTCACAGAGGTTGGTTAATTTCACCCCTACCCTCTGATGACATGCTTCCTTAAATAAAGACTCTTTGGCCTCTATGGGGAATTATCGTAAAGATTCATGCTTTGCCAACTGTAGCAATTTTAGTATCTAATGCTTAAGTAGTGTTTCCTGTTTATGTAGGATATTTAGCAAAGAGATGTTTTGCATTTTACTTGCTAACAGTATGAGATTTTGAGTATTGTGCATCTGCTGTAGTCTTCATCTTTGCTGGACAAGTTACCAGTTATATTCACTTGTTAGCATAAAAGAGAATACTGCTAGCATGACTCTGAGCAGCAGTCTATTTAGTTGAAGTCCAAACATTCCTTTCTGCCAGATACAATTGTGGGCTTGATGTGTTGGTTATGAAGGTTTTAGGGACTTGAAGATTCTTTCAGTTTAGCCGTAAATGGCTGTTCAAAGCTAGCCTTCTGAAATGCACATTTGCTTTTCTGAAACTGGAAGAAACAGCAATGATCCATATAAGCTGAAGATAATACCTAAAGAAGAGTGGTCAGAAAAAGGAATTTAGCAAATTCGTTTTTAACTATAGTCTCAGTTTAATTTATACTTGTTTTTAGTCTTAAAAACATTTTGCTCACATGTGCTTACAGTTTTACAGCTTACAGCTTTACCTTTCTCTGATGGTCGTTTCTATTTAGGAAGACAAAGTACTGTTTCGAATGTCAAGCATTGCTACAGTAGGCTCCTGGATGTGGTACACTGGCTTAATATTTTTGTGTGCAAAGTGGTCTTTGCTGATTTTCACACATTTTAAAAAAACCTTTCATATCTCTGAAATCGTGAACTTCTGTTACAGTGGATAAAGTTGCTTGGTATGGTATGCAGAGTGTGTGTCATGGTGTAACTGTGGTCACTGTAAATATCTGAAATTATTTAGAGTTTGTTTTCTGTTGAGGAAACTAATTTCAGAATAAAGTGACCCTGGACTAGTTAAGCTGCAGTGGCTCCAAGGCTGCTTCAGTCCTAGTATGGGAAATTCTGCTTTCCCTTGTATGCATAAGGTTCTTACATGGCGTATTTTTCTTCTTTACTTTCTGAAAAGAACATAATTTTAGATAAATCTTGACAACTGGAGAAGACTACTAGTTACTTTTGTTGCATGCCCATAAATACCTTAGGATGAAAAGTTGTATTTTTATCTGTAAACCAGTGGTCAGAAGTGAGATTTGACCTACCCATTTTTTCCAAAATTGTCTTTTCAGCTGAATGTCAAACAGTGAATATCCTGCCCCTATGGAAAACACTGAAGTGTGTCACACTTAAATATGTTAGATTTTTATAACAGAACTTATATTATACATCTTTTGTTTTATGAATGGAATTCCCAAGGACTGGAGTACTTGGTTTTGAAGTAAAAATTGTCGAAACTGGAAGTGGAGGTTTTCAAGCTTGTATATAAAAAGGGATTGCTATTTTCTATTAAATTGGAACCGTTTCAAAATCTATGTGAACATGAACTCCTTTTGAATCTTTTTTTTCATTGCTGTTGTAGTGGTTAGGGGGCTTTTTTGTTGTTTGGTTTTGGGTTTGCTTTTTTTTTTGGCCAACTGCATGTGTCTGATATTTATTTATATATATGAAGAAAGTCATTGAATGCTGTATAGTGCTGCTCAAGTACAAGTTTTAGTTTTTAACTGATAAAATGAAATGGAGATATGACATGGAGAAGGTAAAAAATACTATTTCAAAGACTTTATCACAAATATATTCTAACCAGCAGCCAAAAGAGTGAACTTTCTATAACCCAATAGATGGCGTGAAATCCTTGATGATACATGTTTTGTGGGACAGATATGTCCTCTGTTGTCTTTGAAAGAAAATGTTTTTTCATTTTTTATTTACAAGCTGATTTTACAAGACGGTGGGAAAAGCTTCCTATTAAATGCTGTGATTATCACATTTTAAAATAAGAGTTGATTTAGTTAGTCATGTCAACCCAGAAATTCTGTTTTACAAAGACATCTTTACTTAGCATTATTGCAAAGATCCAGATGTTACAAATTTAAAATTATTATTATTGTGCTTTGCAACATGGAAACAACTGTGCTTTGCAAAATGGTGCTTATTTATTTTTTGAATTTTTAAAGCATCTTTTCAGTTAGCATCTGAAAAATGCTTTTGTTTTGCTGTGCTTCAAAACTTCCTATGATTTATGGTTCAGAAAAGTCTAGAATGAGAACAAACGTTTCCAAAAAAAATCATGGAACTAATGTTTCTAGTTTTTTCTTTTTTCTTTTTTCTTTTTTTTTTTTTTTTTTGACTAGGAAGAGAGATGATCCAGAAAATCTTAGCTTTATTGAATATAGTAAATCATAAATTTCCCCAATCTTACAAAATAAATGTATGCGTTTTCCTCTCAGCAGAGAAATTGTTGGAGAAAATTATAATAAGTCACAAAAGAAAATTCTAGAACTAAAAAAGGCGGTTATTTTGTGGTAATGATTTTGTGTCAGATTAGAATTAGTTTTTTGATTAGTTCATTATGATGGGTGGTCTGAAGTGTTGTGAACTAGATTAAGTCTTCTAGCAAATGTGGGGCTGTTACAAGAATTTTGAGTCTTACATTTCTAGATGACAGATAAGCAATTAGTTGAAACAAATTTTGGTGATTTTCATATTTTGCAGATGCTCTGAAGTTAACTCATGTAAGCTTTATCCCTGGATTCATCAATTTAGCAATAACAGAAGATCTGCTGATCAGATACGACCAGTTTATTTCCCAGATGTTGACCCTCACAGTCTTCCTTCTGGTTCAAACTTCTCTATGACAGCAGGGGATTTTCAGGAAATTTATTCTGAGTGCAGTGAGTAAATGTAAACTTCTAGGTTATCAATGTCACTTTACATACTTTCAGAGTATTTGGGACAGATTATAAAGAGAATGGAAGTGTATCTACAAGTGTTAAGAACTAACTGTAGTAAGATTATCTTGCTCAGAATGTTTCTCCAGCTGTATAATAAAAGTGCAGATCAATTTCTTACTCCAAATCAGCTTTTCTTTTCTTCCTAGTTATAGAAAATGTGGACACCTCCTTGTCTGATAGATCTTGCAGGAGCCTTCCCCTGCAGCTGCTTAATTTTCTGAAGATTCCACCTTTAATATTAGAACATCCAAGACTGGCATAAATCAAGACTTCTAATTTTTTTATTTACAGAATTTAAAACTTTTTCTATTTCAAGAATACCTGTTTAGAGAAAAACAGGGAGACTTATGCTTTAAAAGGCAGACTTTGAAAGTTCCTGCTTGTTGAATTAATTAGTAAAAAACCAGCTGGGCAGATATTCAAATACTGAGTAAAATGTTTTAAAGCTAAGTGACTTATGAAAGTACACTTTAGAGTACAGACTTGTATTGCTATAGATACTGTCTAGGGAGGCCTAAAATCACTGGGGATTTTTGCAGTTGTATTTTTAATAGTTGTCACAATCAAATCCATAGGACAGGTGAGTAATAGCGCACTTGAGCCATCATTTATATAAAATGTGTTACAACATTTACATTTTACAATGTATAATATTTATAATTTTATATAATGTATGAACAGTTTTATTAAGTGAATATGTAATAAGTATAGGTAATATTTAGAGTGTGTATGTGTACATATACACACATAAATACAGGTCAAATGAACCTAAAATTAATGGTTTTTAATAATAATAATAATAATCCAAAATACTTAATTTACTTGCAAACGAAATTAGAAGCCTTCAACAGTTTAGCTGTTATTAGTTGAAGATAACCAGGATTAAATGATGAACTTATACAGGGTTAAAAGCATTGAAACTAATCTCTGTATACTTTGTTCTTTTTATGCAGATACGTGGGACTGTGTAGCAACTTGCTTTTTCATAGATACTGCACATAATGTTATTGATTATATTGATACTATATGGAAAATATTAAAGCCCGGAGGAATATGGATAAATGTAGGCAAGTATGACCAACTGCTCTTCCTGGCTTATTTTTGATAGTATACCTGAAAAGTGTATGTGAATAATTGTGTCTGTGCAGAAAACTGTCCAGCTAGAAAAACAGACGGCTTGGAAGTTATCTCACAAGTGTTCAAAATATGTTCAGGTGTCTGCTAGTTACAATCAAGTCAACACCATGTGATTTTCAAATAGGCAAGTAAATTTTGCCAGTGGCAGGTTTTGCATTCAGGCATCAAACACTGTTTTTTTTTAACAGATGTAGTGTTCTGTGTTGGGTTTTTCGCTATTTGTCCAAGAAAAGAAACTTGTAAATGCATCCTGGCTTGTTTTTTGGTTTGTTTTTGTTGTTGTTGTTGTTTTGGTTTGGTTTTGTTGTTGTTTTGTTTTGTTTTGTTTTTTTAATGTCTAACTGGTACTCTGCTTCAAAGCGGAAGTTTTGGGAATGAGATTTGATTGGAGTCTTCCATGGTGAAGGAGTGTTAGACAAGACACAGGCATTAAACATTTTGCGTAGTAAAAACTGGTCAGTCACTGGTCAATCGGTCACTCTTCCAGTCCTAGCCGGTCAGAGTGTTAGCAGAGCTCCTGAGCAGACTTTTGTATTCTGAGCTATAGAGACAGCAGTGATGCTGGACTGAAGAAGTTTTAAGATACAGAAAACAAAATCTGGTAGGAAAATGTTACAAATTGTTGAATAAGAGCTAAAGTAATCAGTTTTCATTTTGCATTGATTCTGAAATTCATGATAAACATCATATTCAAGTAACAGAAAAATGCTCTTTTGTCAATATTTATAGAATCATAGAATGGTTTGGCTTGGAAGGGATCTTAAAGATGATCTAGTTCCAACCCTCCTGCTCCAGGCAGGGAACCTTCCATATTTTTGAATATGTGAATCTGGGTATAAGCGTTCATTGCACTATCAGTATATGGTTTTGATTTTTAACATATATTTAGTCTTTCTGATAGCTATTTCTGTTGTCTTTGTATTCTAGGTCCTCTCCTTTACCATTTTGAAAACTTGGGAAATGAACTCTCCATAGAATTGAGCTATGAGGATATAAAAAATGTTATCCTGCAGTATGGATTTCATATAGAGGTAAGAAGATGCTGCAGTTTGCAACAAGCAGTATTGCTATGAATCAGACAAACTGCTTTGAATAAACCACCATATCATTCAATATAATGGCATATGTTAATAACTTCTAGGGTATTATGTATTGTACAAATTATCTGCTTTTATAATTTTTTAAGAAGTGTAATGATGGGCCTCATAGTCTAATAACTGTGTAGCATTTTCTTGTATAGTTGCTGTACAGAAGCTGTCTTGAAAACTGCTGCTTTGTTTTCAGGTGGAGAAAGAATCTGTACTGTCAACTTACACTGTGAATGAACTCTCCATGATGAAATACTACTATGAATGCGTGTTGTTTGTGGTGAGAAAACCAGAACAGTAGTGGTCTGAATAGGTTAATGAGAAAGTAATGTTGGCTTGAAAGCTAGAAATGAGAATAAAATGATCTGGTGATGTATGGACACAACCTCAAATCAGTGGTGCCTTCTTGTTCCTAAGAGGATATAGATAGTGTCTATTTTCTTAATATCTCTATTGCTATTCAGGCATATACTATGCCATGCATATTCATAATATACTTGTGAAAGATAAAATGTTCACATGCACTGTCTTTGTGCTTTGGAATGCATTAAATGTAAAAGCAAAAGTGTTTTCTTGAGAACAAAATTTAATGTTTGCCATAACTAGGCTAATTCTCCGTTAATGCTGCCTCATTTTTCATAGATTTATAGTGCTTTTTTTTCCTACTTTCTGATATTAGGAATGCATGGAGGTGCTTACTGTACTAGCTGTGTCACTTTTAGAGAAATATTTGTAAATGTATACTTAAATTATGAAGTCTGAAATGGTTGGGAAGTGGTAAAATGATTCTTGACAGATAAAATAGCCATCAGAACTGTTTGAGCATTTTCTGTGGAACTGAAGTGAAATAGGTTATTAGACAAATTCTAATTTTTGACTGTACCACTGTCAAAAATTTCATTAAAAACCAGAACCTGTAGGCAATTTGAAATACTATGTGAAAGCAGAATACTGAGTGAAGAAAAAGCAGAATGTCACAGAGCAGCATGTCAACCTCAGTTCAGGAAAACACCAGTCTTGATTGATCTTGGTGTTGGAACTGAAATGTGTTAGATGCTTTGCCTTCTTGAAATACACTGATTTTGAGTCATCTTCTTACTGCTTAAGCCAGAAGTTTTAAAGTTGATAAGCACAGCTGAGTTATCCATGCCATGTGTAGGTAGTACAACATAAAAATACCCGTCGGAGCAGTGAAGTTACATGTAAATATATGCTATAACCTAATCACCTCCACCTGAGCCAGGATATGCAGGCCAAATGGTAGACAATTTCCTTGTAACTTCAGATACTTTACCCTTGTGACTTCTTAGTTCCTCCTACTAATTAGTTTTTTTTCCTAACAGTTATAGCTTAGGTGAATATTTAATGTACAAGTCATGATACTATACAAGAGGCTGAATCTCATGTCACTTGGAAGTTATGTACCTGAGAAAAACCTTAATTAACAGTCACTAGTCTGAGAGGAGGTATCATGTTAGGCATTTTGTTTTCATAATATATTGATTACCCTAAGTGCCATTTTGACACATTTTCAAAAATATGTTTAAAATATAAAACCATTATGATGAGGGCTGAAAATTTTTTTTTTCATATTTGGCTGTAAGGACCCTGGTCACTAACTTGTTTGTTTCCGATTATTTTTTGTCCCATCTTTCATGGTGATCTCCTAATCACATCTCTTTAATAGATCTGTTACTGGCTTTTGGATTTTTCCAGTCAGGGCTAGAAATTTGTGCCTTTATTCCTAAACTGAACATCTGCAAGGAGGGAAAACAAACTTTTTTGTTTTTAGTATTTTCAACACTGCATAAGAAAGCACGTGCCTGCATGTGTTTCAGTATTGTGCCCCTTTCTGCTCAGGATCCTGATTGAGAACAGAGGCTTCTGGTCTACAGAAGTTTTTGAGTGCACCTTGGCTTAAACTATTCTTCTTTGAACTCTTATTTCTAAATGTGCATGAGCTATCAGAGTTCTACCCTGTTCCAAGGGAGATGCGTTTAAAGATTAAACACAGCTATTCAGCAAATAAATTAAAAATAAAGATCCTTGCATGGTAAAAGAAAAAAGCCACATGCTTCACTTTCCATATTGTACCATTTACTTTAATTTTTGAGGGAACTTGTGATTCTTTGCTTTCAATCTGCTTTTCTTCCCTTAAATAGAATATGATTAGTAATTTACTTTTCAAGCTTCTTGAAATAAGAGGTTAGGTGAATTGTCAGTTAAGTTGATGCCTAGTAGTGAGTGTAATACTACCCAATTGCTGCCCCTTACACAGTCTATAACTTGAAATGTGGTATTCTGTTTTTCAAAAATAAGCAATGGAACTCTTTATTTATGGTTGAGTGTCAGTATCCTGTGTTCTGGTGGTTTTTTTCCTTGCCACTCCATGTTGTCACAGGTGCCATTTTTGTATGTTCTCTGAAGCTGTTCTTACATATGGTGTAGTAACAGTGATGTGCATTTGTTTCTGATCTAGAAAATGCTGGTTTTTTTCCAGAGTATTCTGCTTCTAAATTGCAACAGTCATTTTAAGAGTGGGAAGCAAAATAATCTTGTGAACGAGCTGTTAGTAGTGTTTTACCTGCAGTCCTATTTATGAGTTCTTAGAATTCGCCACTTGTACTGTAATGCACAGGGATAATTGTGTGTTATAGAATTTGATCATTGTTTTAGTTTTATATGCAGGGGAAAATGATCAAGGTGTTCGTCAGCTGAGACTGTTCTTTTAGGTCCCTTAAACTATACATGGTAACAGGTGTAAAATAAAATGCTGCATAATCTTCAGTGTAAAACTTCTTCATATGGAGTTTAATAAATGTAAAATGCCCTGTGTTTTTTTTTATGTGTTATATTTTTAAATTGGTTGCAAAGGTGGTAAGAATGGGAAGTTTCACGTCTGTGTGTGCACTTCCCGCAGTTTTCAGTGTGTAATGGACTGGATTTTTTGGATATTAAAGCTTACTGTATGGCTTGATGTCTCGAGTATTTGTCTCTGTCCTTCACTGCCGGGTGGGGGTTTGCCCGCCGGGTCGCTTCCCGCCCTCTCCTCCCGTCAGGCAGTGCGGCGGGCAGCCCCGGCCCCCGGCGGCGTGCCGAGCGTGGCGCTCATGCGCGCTGCAGCGCGTGCCCGCCGCGCATGCGCCGGGGGAGACACGAGCCCCGCGGAGCCGCC
>VWZT01006909.1:0-15758 GCA_013397055.1 Pachycephala philippinensis
GGCCGGCGGCCCGGCTCTGTGGCGGCGGCGGGCGGGAGGCGGCCGCGGCGGAGGGGACACCGCAATGGAGCACATCCGCACCACCAAGGTACTCCCGGTGCTGCCGCACGGGAGCGGGGCGGCAGGGGAGCCGCGGTAGCTGTGGGGCCGGGAGGGCGTGCCCAGCTCGGCGCGCCCGCTGCGGGCGAGGGCGTTGTTGTTTTCCCTCCCTCTTGCTGTTGTGCGGCTGGTGACTCCCCGCGAGGGGCTCTGGAGCGGCCCGTGCCGCTGGAAGGGGTGCAGGGCTCGGGGCGGGCTGCTCCAGTGGGGCCCCGTGTCTGTAATGAGGTGAAGACGCTAAAAATCCTCGTGCAGGGGTTTTTCTGGTGGAATGGGGAACAGGAGAAGCGAGCTGGGAGAGGATTGCAGTTGTTTTTTGTGCTCTGGATATGGTTCCGTGCAGCTTTTTCTAGTTTTGGAGGCAAATCGGTTGTGAAAACAACTGATTTGTTTCTTCCTTTTTGAAGACTCCCGTGTATGTTAAGTACGCAGGCCGTCAGTGCTTGTGTAATGTGTTAGGCTATTCAAAAAATACCAGCTAATCTGTAGTTGACATTTTGGACTTCTCTGATTTTTATTTCCTATTATTAGTATGTTAGTATTCTTTGTATAATGAAGGTGCAAAAGGAAGGTCTTTCTTCTTGTTGTGACTAATTTTTAAATAAGTTTTTAAGTCACGGCTTTTACAGAATTAAATTTCTAACAGTATTTTTCTCACCTCGCTCATCATCCCTCACTGCAAAGGTTGCTGAAAAGACTCCCCCTGTCTCTTGGGTCCTGGAAATTGTTAAGTGATTAATTCCTGAACCCGGTAGTCTGATTTTAAAGTAGATTTATAGATATGTTTAGAGAAGGAGTGTCCATATTTCTGTCCAAATAGTAGATTTATAACCAATAATTACATAAAGGAACAGGCTTTTAAATTTTTTGAGTAATAGCTTACATAACTTTTATATAAATGTGTATAGCTACTTTTATTTTTCATATACACATTCTTCATAAACAGAAGGAAGGTCTGTGATGAAACTACTGTTAGTGACACTTTATTAATCTTGCACCATGCTGACAGATTGGAGATAAAGTTTCTTTATCAGCCTGTGTATTTATAAACATGAAAGTCCTTGTTTGGAAACTTAATATTGTATTGTTACAGTCAGTAGCTGATTTTGAAATGAGCGCTAGACTAAAGCCAACGAGTCTTGATGATCAGAGTAGCTGTTTAAGTTTCAGACCTGACATTGAGACTAGAAAGGCTGCCGGTCGTTGGCTTCCTAGCATCAGATTGTGTTTCTGCATGTTTTTGGAGCCCTGCTAGGGAAAAAAAATACTTGATGTAACAATGTAACTGAAGAGAGAAATGAGCTCTGAACACAATTTGCAAGATACAAGACTTACTACTTGAAGCAACTATTTTTATAATTCATGCCAAGAAAATACACATTCTAAAAAATCAATTTCATGGTTAGAGATAGTGTGGTTTTTTGGTTTTTTTTTTTGTTACAGCTGTGTTGCTCGCTTAGCTTTTTGTAAGCTGTTGGTTTATTGAATATCTAGATGGATTAAAATGCATATAGGGGAGCATTGCAGGTATAGGAAGCAAGAAAAGTAAAGTACAACCTGCACTGTGGGTCTTAAAAGTTCAGTTTGTGTGCAGGTTCAAGTTGGATCTCATGCCAACTGTTCTGAGACATCTCTGCTTTGTCTAATCTGATGGCATTCCTGTTTTTCAGTTTAGTTGAGTAAAGTCATAGTGAAATAAACTTGAAATAACAGTGCAGTCTTGCATAAATTAACTGCTGTACAGGGCAGCTGTTATCCCCAGGAGAAGGTGATGGAATAGGTTTTATACTTCCTCCAACTTCAGTTTGCTGGGAATGCTGAAGTTAAAATTTTCTTAGAACTGTCAGCACAGCTACCTGAAAATAAGTTAAGCTTTTTGTGAAATTAAACTGTCCAACAGATTTATGTTGAATAAGGAAGCGAGGTCAACATAAAAATCACTTCTGAGAGTTTTATATTTAAGTAACAACAGATGATCAAACTCAGTTTATTAAATGTGGTGGTGAAATTAAGAATATGTGGTTTTACAATGAATCTTTATAGTATCCTTAGGTATATTTTAAAGCAAAATGTAGTAGAAAAGACTGAAAATTCTTCAGTCAAATCTGTTTGCATATTTGAAGTCGAATCTGTTTTAGTGAAAATACTGCTGGATTTTCTGTTGGAGATGGAAAATTTTGCTTAGTTTGCTAAATCAAATTAAATGGCAAAAAAGCTGTATAATAAGCTGAGTACTCATTTAAGCTGGCTTGAGTCAGGTTTAAATGAACGTGTCATCTATGGAGGCTGAATCTAAATAGCATTTCAGCTGTCTTTAAGAAAAGTATATCTATGACTTAGCTTACAGAATTCTCGAAGACTTTACCTATGTAAGTGGAAGTTGGAGCACTAATGCCTGTCCTCACCTAACATAGAAATACAGCTTTGAGAAAAGGTGCCTTGTTACACAGAGGAGAAGGAAACCTTGCATGCCAGGATTTTGTGGGTTGTGTTACTGGAACAAAGCTGGAGCAGTTTCTGTGCACTTCTCAGTTTGCTGGGGAGGTGCAGTGCCAGGTACCTGAGCAATTATTGCTGCAGATCTGCCCGGTATGAATTCTGTGTTTTGGCTGTGGTGTATTCACTTATGCCACTCTATACCTGAGGACTGATACCTTGGTGGTTTCAGCATAATGTATTTTGAGGTACTGATGCATGTAGTTTCCAATTTTTTTGCTTTCTAAACTGAAATCTAGAATATTATCGTAGTGCTGACTTCTAGTATATATTTGTATTTCCTTCATTCTGTTTTGTATTCATTAAGTTGGTTTTTTAACTTTCAAAAGCAAATTAGGCCTTTCTAGATCATGAGAAAAACCTGGAATTTTTTTTCTGTTTTGTATGTGCATTTAGTGGATAAATACTAGGTAAATCTAAACATAGGAATTAAGAATTGCTTGACATCAGCACAGTAGATGTGGGCTCTCCTTGTTGCCTCCTCTGGGTGCTGGTCTTGCTGGTGTGGAAGTTTTTGGAGTTCTGCCATGCATTTAATGGAAGCACAGAGCTTTAACTTGGCATTAATGAGACAGTGCTGCCAAGAAATAGAGGAATGCGTGGAGATAAGCCATTCACCACACTCCTTTCCTGTTCTTGCACACAAAGAATCGTGCAATGCCTGCTTCAAATAAAGCACTCTGTGGAGCCAATGAAGTTAGGAGGAGCAGATAAAATGCAGGCTATCTAGAAATAATTTTTCTTTTGAAATATTTTCCGTAGGGTTGAGATAACAATGTTGATGGAATACCAGAAGGAGTCATTGGCCCTTGAGAGGCTCAAGCCTGAATTATCTGCTTCAAATGCCAGCACAGTCCTTGAATTTCTAGGAGGTTTTTTTGTAATTATTAGTATAATGCCTACATTTTATTAAGACTGTATTTTGTCTATGAGGCAAGGTTATAATAATATAGATTTTTGAAGTTGGGGAATTTGTAAAAGACAGTGCATAGCTAAAATTGAAGTCAGGAGAGCATAGTCTTTATGGCTTTGAGTCTGCAGACAGCCAATAAAGCATGTTGCTGAGATCAGCTATTAATTCAGTGCTGGCATCTTGGTAACAGGAAATTGTTAGAGTATGTTTGCTGTATTTTGGGGAAGCAGCCTAAAAGCTTAGTAATTAATAATTCTTCCTTTTAAAAAAACTGAAACTAAAAAAAGCTCAACGCTTTTGTTATGAAACAGGATATTTGAGCTAGTTGGTCTCAAAGCTTGTAACCACTTAGTTTGGCCCGAATAGCCTTGTGCGTGCTGCGTTATGTTTCCTACCATTTCCAAAATTATTGCACAAACTGACAAACCCTATGCTAAGTTAGGATTTAAATTTCTGCAAAAATTAAACATTAAGTTTTACTCCCCCCTCCCCTTTTTTGTTACAGGTAGAGCAAGTGAAATTACTGGATAGGTTCAGCACGAGCAATAAGTCACTGACGGGAACTCTGTACCTTACAGCAACTCATCTGTTATTCATAGATTCAAGCCAGAGAGAGACGTGGGTAAGGATAATGAATGCTTGTGGCTTAAAGGCATGGGTTCTCCAGATGCATTTGTTCTTCCTGATCTAAGGTTGAATTTGTTTACTAAAATGTTCTTAGTTGTTGCCTCTACTCTCCTCCTTCATGGTATCATAATAAGTTAATGATTCACAGATTACACTCTTGCGTGACACTGCTGCAGTTGAAATCAGGTCATGTTGAAAATTTTGACTTTTCCTCAAGCTGCTGTAATGGCTTCTGTAGCCTTCACTTGTATTTCTGAATGCATGTGTGGTGGTTTTATTTAAATAACTGACTTGCACCATAGTTCTGAGGCAGGAGTGGGAGACCTGATACATAGGTTAAGCATCAGGTTTAAAATTTCAGGGTTAACTTACCTTTGTAATTAGATTGTATCTAGGTTAAATGAGATAGCAAAAATCCCAAGATCTCAGGTTTGGTGGAATACTGAAGATAACATGCACTTTTTTAGAGCAGTAAGCAGCTGTTTCTTCACAAGTATTCATCTCTGGAATAAAAGGTTTCAGATGGGGCTGCAGGTTCTTGTTGACCATTACCAGTGTTGTGCAGTCAAAGCTGGCTAGTACAGTAATTCCCATTTTTTTTTATGCTCAGTGCCCTGATGGCACATATGTGGACATCAAGTTGTGGCTCCCACTGGAGCCCAGCTACCTGACTTGAGTTAGTGCCTTAAGTCTTTCATCCTTCAGGATGAAATATCATCTCCCTGGCTGTGGTTGTTTTTTTTTTTTTTCATCTGTAGGTGTATTTTCCTGGGTTACCCTTAATCCTGTATCCTGGTTATCTGACTAAGTGCCTTATGGTGCTTTTGAGAAAATTTGTTTTTCTATTATTTTTTCTTGGATACAATGTACAACTTTGTACAAACCAAAAGCAAATTCTTTCGTACAAAATGGATTTTTGGGGAGAACATGATTCAGAAGCATTACTTGCTTGCATCTCCCTATGTGCTACATTAAAAAGGTTCATTTTGGGGAAACTGAACCTATACTCCAAGCACTGCATTTCTGATGATAATGCAAGTACCAAGTATAATTATCATAATGTCTCCAAGATAGTCTCTTTGTAAATGCATATTTGGCAGCATAGTTTTCAGATGCCTGTCAAATTCTGATCAATGTTTAAGAGGATTTGATTGCTTCAGTGAGGTAATTGAAATTCTATCAAGAACATCTTGTTCAGTTGAGGTAATGCATCTGGGCCTTTCTTCCCACAGTTGAACAGCTGTTACTTTCCATGTATTTACCTAAATCTTGTGTAGATTTGCCACACAGATAAATCTATGGAAGGCTTTTGTATGTCCATTGCTGTGACAATTCTGTTAAAGTGGTCATAAACATTTAGCTGAGAAATTGTCATGTTTATCTAATACAGTAGGTAATATAGGAGATGTTTTTCTTACTTCCTGTTCCTTCTGTAGATGTTAAATACTGGAATTCTGACATCTTCAGGATCTTCTTTATCTTTCATACATTGAATTCTTTTCCCTTACTCGCTTTATTTTGTCTGAAAATTCTGAAGTATGTTCCTGTAGGTCCTTTAAAAAAATAGATATCCTGTCTGGACACTGCCTAATGAGATATAAGCCTGTCAGTTAACAAAGTTAAAAGAAAACTGAGCAACCACACTGGAGTTTTACATCTCACTTTTGCATTTGGAAGGATATTTAATGTTTCTTACAAACACTAGGTAACACTTCATAATGACAGAAGAGAATAATTAAATTTTCATAAATTTTAGTATCCTGATCAAAATGGTGTTCTTGGATTTCTGCTTCTAAATGTATTTCTTTTTATAACTGACTGACAAACTTAGTCAAAATCCATATTCAGCATTGCTTAGTGTGTTGTCTTGCATCTGCTGATCTAAATAGTATGCTGTTCTTATTTTTCATCAGCATGCTTACTCTGTGAGTTTTTTTATGTCACAGATATTACATCATCACATTGCTGCAGTGGAGAAACTTCCCTTGACTACTTCTGGCTGCCCCCTTGTCATCCAGTGCAAGAACTTCAGGATAGTTCACTTTGTTGTACCCAGAGAGAGAGATTGTCATGACATTTATAACTCTTTGCTTCAGCTGTCAAGAACAGGTAATACTTGTAGCTGTAAAAGACTTTGCAGTATATGCGTGGATAACAAGTTGGGGAGTGTGTGTGTGGGTAAACCATGTCTCTTTTATTTATTTTTTTTTAAACACGCATGTGTAAAGTCTTACATGGATTTGGTATATAAATAGGTTTTTTGATTAAATATTAATCTGCATAAAAATTTAGAAGCTGTGTTGTCTGGCTTTTGTATGCCACTGATGTTCCTTGACAGAATGAGAGATCCGTTTTGGTTTTTTTTTTGTGTTTCTAGTGTTATTCCTGAAATTGTGATTATAAATGTGTATAGTCTCTCTTAATTGTGTGTTCCATAGATAAAAAACCCACAAAGCAAATTTGTTGTTACTAATTTCATGCAGTTTCAAAAATAAAGCTGAAATTTTGATGCTAGAATAACATTACCAATTCAGCTTTACAAGAGACTTCTGTCACTTAGTATGGTCTTTTGCATTTTCTGCTTTGTGTTTAGAACAGTGCAAAATGTCATCTGTGATAAGTAAGTAGCATACTAGGAAAAACTAAATTTTTGAAAGCTTTTATTTTTAAGGGAAACTTGAAAACTTAGTGGTTTTAAGGTCAGTAGATGTAAATTTCAGTTCTTGCCTCCCAAAACAGTTTGTTCTTCCAGTTGCTGTGAAGTCTTCTAATAATTCTGCCTTTTGCCTTAAGTTTGTCAGTCTTCATTTTGTGACCTGTGCTTTGCCCTTATGGCTTTAGAAATGTCTCTTCTGAGCGAAATAGGTCAAGAACACTCAGGAAAATTTTCGTAATCTACCTCTGAGTAAATATCTGTAATTGTGTCAGTTAACTGTAGGATAATTGCAGAATTGATATTTCAAACATGTCAAGTATCTATTATTTAGTCCTGCTTCCGTGAATCTTGAAGCCTGAGACTTTCTCTCCATTACATGTTCTTTACCTTTTAGCAAAATATGAAGAACTCTATGCCTTTTCTTACAATCCAAAACAAAATGAATCCGAGCAAGTCAAAGGTTGGCAGCTTATTGATCTGGCAGAAGAGTATAAGAGAATGGGAGTGCCAAATGCTTACTGGCAGTTGTCTGATGCAAATCGTGATTATAAGGTAAGTGTTGTAATGGAAACACGTTCTGCTCTGCATCTGTTTCTGATGAGGCCTATAGAAAACAGCCTAATACTGTGTGATCACTTGGCTTGCAGTATAAGCAAAAACTTGCAGGGAGAGAGAGTGAACTCCTTAATCAGTGTGCAGTCTCTCCTAATTGAAGTTTTTCCCAAAGCCTCGTTGAGAGAGCGTGTATGCACGGCTGCATGGGTTCTTTGGGATTGTTTCAAGAGTATACTTACCTGTTTGAAGGCCAGCCCCAGTGATTCTGGTGCTCTGCAGCTTTGTGATCTCTGTCTTAACTGAGCAGGATTCTACTTTAGCATTTGCAGTGCTGGTTGTGGTGGTGTGGCTCATTCTGAGATTAGATTTTATCTTACTTTGTTGTCTGCAAATATTAAAAAAAAGAGGGAAATAATTTCAGTGTTTTATTTGAAACACGTTCTTATAATATCTACTGCGGAGTTGCATTTTTGACAGTGAATGCTGGTATGGTGATGCTTGGCTGTGTAACTTGGATACCAGTTTGTACTACTTTATCCATGGCTTGTCTCCTTTGAGTTATTTACATGTGTATAAAGAAACATGGTAGTGTTTATCCTTTGTGTCTTAATTCACCTTACATCTTTCAAATTGAATACAATAAAACTAGGATAGGCTTTGTGCCTTGCCCATAAAATCCTTTTTATGTATCTGTGTCTTTCAGATTTGTGAAACCTATCCTAGAGAACTTTATGTTCCCAGAACTGCAAGCAAGCCCATAATTGTTGGTAGCTCCAAGTTCAGAAGCAAAGGAAGATTCCCAGTGTTGTCATATTATCATAAAAATAAAGAGGTATAGTGTGACTTCCTTTTACTGCAAATGTGCTGAAAAGTATTTCTCAACACTTGGCAGTAGTTCAAGGGTTGGTAAGGAAGTTCAGGTACAGTGACTTGTGTGGCAAGGGTGTGACTCAGGATAACCCTGAACACAGCTGCCAGGAGTGGTGCCTAACAGGATGCTGAGTAAGCCTAGCCAGTTTAGAAGAAATCCTTAAGTAATCAGTTGATAATCAGTTGAATCTCCTAAAGTTTTCAGAAACTAAAGTTAAGGTGACTGAAGATAGCTTTCTGTTAAGGGATCTGTCTTCCTTGATATATCAGGAATAAAATCTGTTAGGTCAAAATGGTGGGGAAAAAAACCCAAACAAAACCAGTGATGACCCAACAAAATAACAGAACTGGTTCCTTAAGGAGTTACTTGTAAGGTAAAAAACCCTACAGAGTAGGAAATAAGATTTTGCAGGGAGTGGTGCAAAGCAGCATGTACCAGTCTCAGCTGTGAAAGGAGAGAAGGACTTTCCACTTGCTGAGTTAAAGAACTTGACTGATGAATGTGAAGCTACTAGATGGTTTTAAACATAATTACGTTATTATTTAAACATTGGAAGATGTACCTGATGCCTTCTGAAGTACAACATATCATTGAAAATTACATTACAAAAGTTACATTAGATGATAACAAATTGCACTCGCAATAATAAAATCATGTCTGCATTAGTAAAACCAAACATAATTCATTCCATATTAAGGGAGTAGCTTGCTTTCCTAAAGTGTAATTTTTCCAGCCTGTACTTTTGTGAGTTTTTATGTCCATTATGTAAACTGGTACCTTGCCCATGTAAATGAACCTGAAAAACTGCGTTGATGAACTATAGATTTAAGGTGTAGGTACTGTGTTTTAAGGTTTTCAAGAGATGTGCTTAAAAAGTTGGAACACCTGAACTTTATTCGGTTTTCTGGTGCTATCGGCTGAATGAAGCAATTGGTTTCAGTGTCTTTTGAGATTCTGCAAAGCACTTCAAGTACAGGAATTAAACTGATGCTGATTTGTTCTTTGTTGTCTCTGGTAGGCTGCAATTTGCAGATGCAGTCAACCTCTCTCAGGTTTCAGTGCCAGGTGCCTGGAAGATGAGCACATGTTGCAGGCCATCAGTAAAGCAAATCCTTCAAATCGCTACATGTATGTCATGGACACCAGGCCAAAGGTAGGTACTTCAGGTGCTACAGACAAGCCTCTCCTCCTGAACATTAGAGTACAGGGATATAGTGTAATTCTGGAAAATTTGGAGTCAAGTGTAAGCAAAAATGTTTTAAAGATAAGGTTAGGCCTCTCTATTCAGGTGTTTAATTACTTGCTTTCTGAAAGAAGTCAAACCTGTCCCAGTAGTCAGCTAGAATCCACTGAGTATGCTTCTGAACTTTGAGAAGTGCATATAAAATATACTTAATTCATAGTCAGGAAGTGAATAGTTGAGTGGGATCCAAGTAATTTAACTGTTTGAAATGAAATTCATGAAATGGTGAGCTGTGATGGGGTTTCTTTTGGAATGGGAGAGAGTGCTATGTTCTGTGTAAATGGTCTGCACAAACTGTCTCAGAAAGGTGGAAGTGGGGGAAATTCTGTTGTAGCATTCTGAGGTCATCATAGAATGGCTTGAGTTAGGAGGGGTCTTAAACATCATCTCCAATGCCTCTGACCAGGTTGTTCAGAGCTCTGTCCAATCTGGCTTTGAACACTTCCAGGATCCACAACTTCTCTTGGGCACTGTTTTCCAGTGCCTCACCATCATACTTTGTCACTGTGTAATTAAATTAAATTCCATTATTTTATTAAGTTGAATTATGTTATGACCTGTGTTACAGTGTGTGGGTAACTCACTCTTTAGACCTGTTTGCATTTCACTTAGTATTAATTTCACTCAAGTGTATGAACACAGGAGCTGAAAATGTCTGGGTCTTACTCTTTCCTTTGTAGGTGAGTTGTTTTGTAGTGTTTTTGCTCAGAAATGTTTGCACACAAGTAAACGTTTATCAGTTAGGAATAATGGAGAAGAGAATAGAAATTACTAAATGCGTTATTCAGATATGTCAGTTCTAAATCTAGACAATTTCTTTTTTTTATATACTGTCCCTTTCTTACACTTCAGTGCTTTCAAGCTGGTTTGCCACAAACTATGTATTAGAATCTGTTTGTACTATGTGCTCTTGTGGTTTTTTCCCGATGTATTCAATTGAAATTGCTTGACTTTTGTTTCTTAATTTGATATTTTTATTCCAAGTAATGTTTTTCAGTATTTTTATTTTCCTCTTTTAAGCTTAATGCAATGGCTAACAGAGCTGCTGGGAAGGGCTATGAGAATGAAGACAACTACTCAAACATCAGGTTCCAGTTTGTTGGCATTGAAAATATTCATGTGATGAGATCTAGCTTGCAAAAACTCCTGGAAGGTATGTTTTAACTGTACTGAAATAGTGTATATGAAAACAGGATAAGTGTTTTTCTGAAGTCTTTAACAGTAGCTTACGCAAACCACGTTGACATTTCTACAGTTTATTCCAGCTGTGTGTTTAGTACCAGTTTGCTGTGCTCTGTGGTAACAAATTACCTTAAACCTCGACATTCAAACTGTAAACCCACTTGAATGGAATTATTTTGACTTATTATTAGTGGACTTTATTAGTATGTCAGTGAGAAAGACTGCTGTGTTTTCCAAGTGTGTGTGCTTGTAGATATATTTTCATTTACAGAATATCAGTTCTTCAAGGAGCACTTTGTTTCCCAGAATTCACAAGAAGCATATGGTCTGTACAAAATTTGAGCTCTTTGACCTGGTGATCTGCTTGTGTACTTAGGGTGTTTGTAGAGAAGGGGCAGGGGGAAATGTGAGCCACTTCACCATACCACTGCCTGCCTCCTGGTGGTGCAAATGGAGAGGCAGAAGTGTGTTCATAAGTCTGTTACTATTTTATTTAGGTAGACAGCTGAGAGAAAATTTAAGACATTTTGTGGAGTACTAATACCGAGATTAGAATGTGTGTGTGGAGAATTGATTTGTTTAAACACTATTGAACAAAATCATGAGTGATCTGTATTGCATGTTTTCCACATAGGTTTTTTTGATAAATGAACACAGTTGTTCTACCTCTGTTCAGTCTGTATGATTCACTAGAGTTTTGCTGAATTCCACTCTAGAAGTAGGAGCATCTTCAGGGGTAGGAAGGACCCTTAAAATTTAGGGATGTATGCAAAAATTTACTCTTCAGCCCCTTATAGAAATGTACCATTGGTGGGATGATCAGGAAGAAAATGCCATGAAAATGGCTCAGCTTAAAATGAGGAAAATGCCGTTTAGTTTCTGTGTGCTCACTTCCTCTGGATGTGCTGAACTGAATGTTCTCAAATCAGAGCGTGATGCCAATGACCCTGTTTGTTCAAGCACCATTGTTACTGGGGCTGCCCTCAGCTGTTTGGGCTTTCTGTACCCAACAACTGTTATTCATTGTTTGGTGTGTGTCCTGCTCCTCGGCTCTGTGTCTGTCTGCCCGATTTCCTTCAGAACCTAATGATTCCATTGGCAAGCCGAATGTGAGACATAACCCTTCCCAACATCCTTTTGTGATGGGACTACACCATGGAGTGTGCTAGGGGGACTTACAGTCTGTTCTTCATTTTGGATTCAGCTGTTACTTAAATGTCTTGCATGCAGTGGTTTAAAACTTTTCTAAAATAGTTTTCTTCAGCATGAACATGCTGACTATGCCCCCCCAATAAGCGGACTACAACACTCATGGGAGAAACTTCACATAGGCTAAATTTGTAGCTGTGACATTAAATACAAAGTTCATTTTTTGTATATTTAAGTTATAATATTGCATAACAGGAAAGATTGAACTTTGATAAGCAAAAGGATTTTGTGTATATCAAGAGGGAGCATTTCTGCAGAAAATGTTTGGGGAAAAGCCTCAACAGATGCTGTGATCTGTTGCATATGTTTTGGTGGTGGAATTATGTTAACTGAGGGGGTTTTGTGAGTTATATGGAGTTGTCTGTATAGAGAAAGGGATTATCTAGTTTTTTTTATTTGTTAAAAAACAACCTGTGCCTGCAACCTGCTGTGCTTCACTCTGCAGGTCTAGTCACCTCCTGAACTGCTGCCTGAGGCTTTGCTAGTGGTATGAATAAGGACAATCCAGCAAGGGAATGTTGAGGTTTTGGGGCTTTATGTCCATGTAGGGCTTGTGTTTTTCATGATGGGATCCATATAGGCAGAACTATCTTGAATCATATTTATTGTGAAGTAGCTGAATTATCTTACTGGTACTATAAATGGTACCATCAATCATCTTTGACCTTTTAGAAGACTATAAGGAACTGGAAAATAACTTTCTTCAGCATATAAGAATTGGAACAGTATCAATGCAATTGATTTAATCACTAACTAGTATAAAAATGCCTGTGTTAATTCACAGAAATGGAAAGTAACTCTTGGGGCTTAACATATGTGTTCCTATCTCTGCAGTCATTTATAAAAATATAGAAATCTAGCTAGAAAGGGGAAATACTAGTGGTGAAATATTTCTGCCAAGCTGAAAATTGTGATCAAAAGCAGATTTTGACAGCAGTATCTGGGTGAAAACAAACTGAGGGCTGGAAGCCTGTTTGTTTTCTGGCTGGAAAGCTTGTGCTCTATACCATAAGTCACAGAATGTGTGGGTGTGCTGCCATGAAGAATATCTCTGGACATGGCTTTGTCTGTCCAGTTCCTTCCCTGCAGATGTTTGAATTTCCAGATACTTGACTTTTTTCAGTTTCTTTCCTTTACCATAGAGTGGTGGACCTGTCTGTGTACTGTTGTGACTGATCAGGTGTATGGAACCACTGGTATAGAGAATGACTTGATCCTTTCAGCCAGCTCACATTCTCATCTGATTTCCTCCATGTGCTGGATCTTTTGGAAGCAGAACTCTTGCCTAATGATGCCTTTCAAAGACAAGGGAAAGCTATCTTGCTTTTACTTCTTTTACTGATATTTACAGACTAACCTTTAAAAGTAGGTCTTCTGTCTGGGGATTTCTTGATGTTTTGTTACCTCATTGTGCTGTGGTTTGCTAGATAGTTTTGTAGATGATGAAGATCTGTGGGTTTTAGAAAAGGTGCTGCAATACTTGGAAGTCTGCCGTTCTTCTAGTATTCAGCAGCACCTGGCACTATGAATCTTCCTGAGCAATGGGAAGTGTACCAAAACTTGTTTGGCTGAAAGCTGAGAAACATCTAGTGCAGATACAGGAAAGCTCTTTGAGGCAGTGATTTGAGTTTATAGCCCTCATTACATCAGGGGACTTGATTGAATGTGAAGCTGCGTCACAGAATGATTTGGTGAATTTTGTTCTCTACTTTTGCTGCGGACTCACTTCCTTCCACGGTCAGAGATAAAGATGATTTTGCAGCTGTTGTATCCCTACTGCTGACTTTCATCTACAGAACCTTTTTATTTTCATCTGGGGCCCAGTGCTTTAGAATTGTAAAATCATTTAGGTTGAGAAAGACTTTTAAGATCATCAAGTCCAGCTGTTAAGCTTAGTGGAAAGTAAACTTCCACTGTGGAAGAGGCAGGTATTTTTGTAGCTGGCAGCCTTGGGTGTCTTCTCTTAGAATTATATAACTGAAGTTATGTTAGCCAGCAAATTTTTGTTTTAATTGCCAGAAGTTTGTCTTGTTTGGACAGTAATGTAACTGTGTGAGTTGCTATTCAAAATTATACAAGAACCGGGTTATCTGTCTCACATGTGAACTGGTGTCTGTGTGAGAAACTTTCAGTCTACCTCTGCATCTCTTGCTGCTACACTGCAAAGCATCTTTTCCTTTAATTTGAGTTTTCCTTGCCCTCTGAATGGACATTATTGTTACAGGATCCAAGTATATTAGGGAAGAATGGTAGAGATCAGTCGGAAATGTAGCGTGTCAGGTCCAAAGGTAGACAGAATCTCAATGGATTTGATTTCATCCCTGTGTATTGCACTTACTTTATTCTGCTAAGCAGGGTGGAAGCAATGAGACTCTGGCAGTGTGACTACTCTGAACTGTGTATATTGTCTGGATGCAGCTACTTCCCTACTACTAGTAGTAATTAGGTATTTCCAGTAAGCCTTGGCATTTGCATTGACTTCCTTGGTAAGACAAGAGTAAGGCTTCCTAGTGGGGATAACCAGTGTGTTTACTTGGAATATCCTTTTGTCAAAAAGACACAAAGATCTTACCCTTGTCACTTGTGGTTATGTAGTCCTACAGAGCTAAATTCTGACTGGACAACATTTTGTAGTACTCCTCCCTTAACCATTTGATTAGAAATCTTTCAGGAAACCACCACTCAACTTAGAACATAGGGGATTAGAAACAACATGCAATTATTCTTCTTTCCACATTGCAGGGTGAAGGTAGCTGCAACTGCTTAAGGCTTTTTAACTCTTGGTTTCTTTCAGTCAGTGGCACAAGGGGTTTGTCTGTCAATGACTTTTTGTCTGGTCTGGAGAATTCTGGATGGCTGCGTCACGTCAAAGCTGTGTTGGATGCTGCTGTCTTCCTAGCCAAGGTAACTTGCATGCTGCATCTTTATTTGATGGGAAGTTGAAACCTACCAGAAAAATTATGCTTAATGTTATGTAACGTGTGAAATTCTGCAACTGACCTTTTTGGAGGTGGGTGCGTAGTATATATACCAGTACATCTAATATGCTGGTTAAAGTATTATGTGTTTTTTTATGATTAGAGATATTAAATATTCCAGCTAATGTTCTGGTAGTTATTGGAATGCTATTTGGTCAAATTGTTGGAAGACAAAGGGATTCTCATGCTTCCTGGTTATCTAGATATTTTTGAAAGGTGTAAACAGTTTGATGGTGGATAAAACAAACTATTATTTAGTGTTATTTAGTGTACCCTGAAAAGTAGAACTGGGGCAGTAATTGTAGAGCAGCCAAGGTGGCGGTGCTGACTTCATTTGGCAAGGAAATAGGATTCTGTGAGTAATTCAGAGGAACAATTGCCTTTGCCAAGCACTTAGGAAGCCAAGGGCTTGATCTGATGGGAGTGGGTAAAGAAAAAACCTGGATCTTTGTTTTTTCTAGGTGAAATAATAAGGAGTTATCTCAGTTAAATGTCTGAGCCAACAGGAGTTGATTTCTCAGCTGAAGCTAATAGGCATTTCCTAGGCCTTTACTTTTATGTAGCATAATGAAGAACAAGTGGTATCTTTAATGATGTGTTAATGTTGTTTGGTTTTTTTTAATCTGTATTCTGTAATGTGCAGTCTAATTATTGTTAGGTTTTCTTGTAAATTTAGCTTTATAAGGGAGAGAGACAGAACTGGGAACCCCTGTAGAGGTTAGGGTATGCAAAGGTGGTAGTGGAATTTCATTTCTTTTCAAGGAATTTTCTATACTTCCATGAAGAGAATAAGAGAATTTCTGATAATGTTAAATCTTTTCCTCAAAGTAAACATTTTCCTAGCTTTTTTAAACAAGATGGCCTATGCTATGAGTTGGAAATAAGTGTAGCATTTTTATTTATTTACTAGTTTTTTTACTTCTGTCTGG
>VWZT01006909.1:15765-56476 GCA_013397055.1 Pachycephala philippinensis
TTTTTTTACTTCTGTCTGGAAAAGAACATTGACTAAGAAACAACTGTGTTTTGCAGGCAATAGCGGTTGAGGGTGCAAGTGTATTGGTGCACTGTTCAGATGGCTGGGATAGGACTTCCCAAGTTTGTTCTCTTGGAGCACTCTTGCTAGATTCCTATTACAGAACAATCAAAGGATTCATGGTAAGCAGATGTTGAGTTGCAATGTTGAGTTTTTCCTTGGTAAAGAAAGGGTGTAAAATGTTTGAGTCTGAAAGGGAGCAGAATAAACGTGCTGATTTTTTTTTTTTTGTAGTTACAAGTGTAAAATGAGATTTGCAGCATATTGATAAATATTTCATATTGAAATACTTTGGTACTTGAAAAAAATGACTTATTTAAAATCTAAAAAAATGAAATACAAATAGCAGATTGCTTTAGTCGCCCTGCAGAAATGTTGCAATGATTGCCTTTTGCATCCAAACAAGTCCCTTATCTATTACATAGAAGAATTCCAAAGTGCTTATGCGAGGTAGTGCATGTACTAAATTACAGCAGCACTGTGTTTTATCATTTGTCTCCAAAACAACATTTTTGAAATCTAAAAATGACAATTCCCCCAGTGATAGAGACTTTAAGATGTCCAAGCAATCTAAATTTCTTCATCTTTTTATGGAGAGAGAAGAATTTCAATGTGATTATTCCAAATTTTAGACTAGGAAAATCAACAGTGTCCTTCAGTGACAAGGCAAGGTGTTACAGGAACTCCTCAAGGATAGTACATAAAACTAGTTCAATGTATTGGCTAGAACTAACTGCCACAAATATTACAAACACTGAAAGTGAAGTTGAGGAAGAATTAGAAGAGAGGATTAATTTGTTGTAAATAGTGAGAATGTGTGTAATCTTTAGGGAATTAATTTAATCTTTTTGAGTTTTGATTAATCCTTGCTTTCAGCTGAATTTCTGCGAAGGTCCTGTGTTCTTTTTGGTGCTTGATAGTGTGACCAAAGTGATAAAACAAGCTTGTGTTAATATTAACAAACTTACTGCTATAAATGTTAGAAAGTATATTTTATGTGGTTTTATGTAAACTATGATAGCAGGCATGCAATACTAAATTTTTTCCTATTCTTTGCCATAGAAAGTTAATAAACTACTAGTGAAGTCATGCAACATTTTTCTTAAAATATTAGTTATCTGATTAGCAAGTTGCTTAACTTTTTTTACTAGTTCTAGAAACATACTTTGAGAATCTTGTGAAAAAATTCCAAGAAAATAAAGAAGCTACAAAGTGAGAAGTAATTCTTTCTACTGTAGCTTATTTGACTCAGATTTAAAGTATAATATATCGATAACCTGTGGGGTTAATACTGTAGGTGTAAGATTGAGTAATATTTTACATGAGATTTTGGTTTTTTTGCCCTCTAGGTCTTGATAGAGAAAGACTGGATCTCTTTTGGACACAAGTTCTCTGACAGGTGGGTCACTTGTCCGATATAGTAAAGTGTATACAGCGAACTGAACTAAGTATTTTTAAATGAAAGACAGCTTGTGTATGTTGCATTTCCAGCCACACTGTACCAGTTCAGCAATGAGTAAGCTGTTTTCAGTAGACAAGGCACTTGTCTTGCTGTCTACGGTGTATTGCAATTTATTGGAATACCTCTTGGATAATTGATTTATATTGCAGACATAAATTTTTAGTGCTACTGGTGCCTTGCTCTCAGAAGTTGATGACTGCAGGAAGGTCTGCACTTATGTACAGACAGTGCAAAACCAATCTGAAGCTACGTCCCAGCTGTTTAGGCAATATGAAACACATGGTTTTGATATCTTTAAAGATAAGTTTGCATTTATGTTTACTTTGATGATGAAGTCACGCCTACCTTTAGAAGTCCTATAAGTTAAGAGTTCTGTTTTTTGCCTTGATCCGCCTGTCATCACCTATGACAATAGCCTTGCTGCTATTTACTGCTTATTAATTTGCTTTTAGCTGGTATACTCCACATGTTGACTGTGACAGTGTTAGACACAAAGGAACTGTCTTATGTTGCTATTTTGTACTTAATATAGACGTGTGATTACTTAAAGTCAGAAAAACAGGTTAAATATAGACTTATTTCTATTCAAAAATTGCCCCAGTTCTTGAAGTTAGGTGCTCAATTTCCAAATCAAAGCTAGTGTCAAATTAAGGTGCTGTCATTTAAAAACAATTGCAGCTAAGACTTTCTTGATTTCTAACTTAAACCAGTTTCAATCTGTTTATGGAATCTTTTTCAGATGTTGTCAGTTGGATGGTGATCCAAAAGAGATCTCACCAGTGTTCACCCAGTTTTTAGAAAGTGTGTGGAACCTGACTGAGCAGTTTCCACAAGCCTTCGAGTACAATGAAGCTTTCCTCCTTCAAATCCATGAACATGTCCATTCATGCCAGTTTGGTAACTTTCTTGGAAACTGTCAAAAAGAACGAGAAGAGCTAAAGTAAGCAGGCACATTGTAATGTGTCTTTTGTTTATTCTGAAAGACTAAGAACTTCCATGAATCTTCATTTTAGGCTTTGAATAGAGGAAGGATTGGTAGGTACTGAAAACTGTTGAACTGCATCAGGGAACAGCAGTGCTTCTTGTGCTTTTACATGCTGAAGACAGTCTCTAATTCTGGGAGAAAATAACATGCTTTTTTTCATAGGGGAAGTTAAGGTATCTTTGCTCCTCATCTGGTTTTTGGGTTTTTTTCCCTCTAAAAGTAGGTAAGCTTAGGTTTGGAAGTTTCATATCATTTCCTCTCCCAGTCTCTTTTTAGGTAACCTTAAAATTCTTGCCTGCTCAAGACTACTCAGTTAGAAGTATCAGTAGAATATCTTCCAATGCATTTTGTTGGAAAACTTCTGTGAAGTTTTTATCAGTTCATCTGACACTGTATTTTAAAAGCATTTATTTCAAGTAGGCAGAACTTGCACACCATAAGCAGTAACTTCTGGTTTTTTGCTTGCAGTCAGTGTGTTGACCTCTATCTCTTTTTGCTTTAAGACTAAAAGAGAAGACCTATTCCTTGTGGCCGTTCCTTTTGGCTGAACAGAAGAAGTACCAGAATCCTCTGTATAATCCCGACTTTTCTCCAGAGCTAACTCTCTTGGAGCCTAATACAGTATCATTCAATTTTAAGTAAGTTTAAATAAGATACAGTATCTTTTCTTCAGCTCTGTCATTATCTTGCATAGTTAAACCTGTCTGTTTTGTGCAGGTTTTGGAGAAATATGTACCATCAGTTTGATCGAAGTATGCATCCCAGGCAGTCTATGTTCAATCTTATCATGAATACAAGTGAGCAAAATAAACAACTGGAGGAAGACATTAAAGAACTGGAAGCTGTAAGTGTTACAAAATAAGTGTGTGTACTTGTGACCTGTTCTTCAAATTATAGTTGTAATAGTGCTGCTGGCTTTCACGTGAGTGTCACTGCTGTATGGCCTGGCACTTACTCTGTGTAATGGTGACTTGGACTTTCACTGTTTGCTTCTATGATCAGTGCTCTCAGGCACTATTTATTCTACTTTATTAATGAACTGTATTATGTAAAAATGCTACTATCAAAGCCTTACTGAAGGTAAGTTTCACAGAAACTTAACCTACATTAAACTATCTTAGATCACAAGGTATCCATATAACTACAGCTGTGTTGCTAAACTAAGGAGACTGAAAATGTTTTATTTCCATTATAGCTACTAAAATGGAAGCAGTAAGTATTGTCCTTCTTTTAACTTCATATGCAGGTGCATGCTGTTGTAAGTCACCATAATTATGGGTCATGTACATCGTAATGCTTTTATGAAGAAAGGGCTAAATCCAGAGATCAGATGTCTGTAATTGACTTCTGGGTGCTACAGTAAACAGCCAAGAAAGGCTGATTGATATTTCTGTTACAGTCAGTTAAGGTGCTGAAGCTCAGAATAATACCTTTTAAGGAATGCAAAAGTCTTTTGATTATCAGTTTTAATACTTGTGTGTGTATAGAAATGGTAACACAACTCCTGTATATTATGGTGGGGGGGTAAGAGGGGAAGTACGGCTTTTCTAGGAGGAAAGATTTTATTAGACTGATCCTACTGTAATGTAATGAATGCAGGTCATTTAATCTAATACTGTTTCAAATCTTAATTTTATGTTTAAAAATTTTTATACAATTGAAGCAGCAAGGTGAAGAAAACTCAAGATGAAGCAATCTAAAGAATGAGCAAGATGGAAAGTGGAGTCAGCTTTGAATTTTCTAGAACCTCATTTCAAGATGTTAACTTCACCTGAGCCTACATTTCTCACTTGAGTGATGAAGAGATTGATGTAGACTTTGCTATTGCTGTTGTCATCTATAAAAAATTGATGTCAAGAGACACCAGTCTTCTGGTTTTAGTCTCAGTTCTAATAAAACACAAACACATCAAGAAACAAATCACAAATCTTTCAGTTAACTAGTGCAAGCTCCCAGTTACTGAGTGAGTTTGAATTAAAAACAAAACAAACAAACAACCCGAACCATGTAACTGAAAAATCCCTCAATCCAAATCTTTCCCATTCTCTTGCTCATGCTGGCAGGATACATTCTTTTCTCCTTTCCTGTTTTTTTAGTTGACTTTTTTTTAGTGTATTCATGCATTTGAACAAACTGTATTGGCATTTTTTGGATCTAAAGGAAAAGTCTTTTAGAAGGTTTTTAGGAAGGATAGAAGAGCTTTAGGTATCAAACTGCTTTGTCATTAAGAGACTCACGGTCTTTAAGAGACTGCAAGATCCCTGCTTGCTGCAGTACCAAGGCCTGTCTTCCTCTGCCTCTACTCCAGAAAGTATTCCCGTCTTGATAGCAACCAAATAAGGTGCAACCCTGGAAGAACCTCTCCTTCCCTAGGCATATTGATAGGCATTCTTTGTCTTCTGCTCAGCTGCAAATTTTAAGCAAACAGTGCTTGTAGTACCTGCTGTAAACTGTGGGGAATAAAGTCATAAGGAATAGCCTAACATTCAGCAGTACTGTTACCTATCTAACCTAGGGTATGTAACACAGAGTTCTGCAGACACTGAGTTGGCCAGCAAAAGAAGGGAATACATTTCCTTCAAAAGCACAATATTATCAGTAGAGTCATGCCCGCTGTTAGTAACTGTTCTTTGTATTTTAGAAAATAAGGCAGAGAAACGGGCAGTCAGATGTGGTCCTTGAGAAGGAACAGGAACAGACGGCTCATCCCGCCCCCGTGGCACTGAAGACCCCTCCGTGCTTCCAGAAGGAGCAGCCGCCCATGCCAGTGAATGACGCCGTGCGAACCATAGAGGGCAGCAACACAGCAGACAACCGCTACAGCGAACTTGTGTCCGAGTTCTCCAAAGCTGAGCCTGCCGTTGTCAGCTTGGAGTACGGAGTGGCCAGGATGACCTGCTAATTGCAATCTGGCACTGTGTTCTTCTAGACTGATTAAATGGAGAGATGGGTCATTTTCAGGATGGGTCTGTGCTGCATGACCAAAGCACGATTTGTATATCAGCAAGTTTTGTTAATGTAGGCTAGAACAGCATGCTAGTTGTCAAGTGTTTGCTGTTCTTTTAAGGGAGGGGAAAAAAGATGTAGTTGTCTTTTTGAAAGAAATAGGGCATTTGGTAAGTAGTGACTAAAAGTCAAGGAATGGTATGTCTTTGGACTTAGGTCAGTTTGCACTAAATTGATTTAAATAGTAATATTACTTTATTCAGTATAGGAAACCACAGGTGGTCTTTCACAAATTGATTTTATTTGGACAAGAAAACTTGAACTTTCTATTTTAGGAACTGAAGCTACGTGTATATATCTCATATGAATATGTATTCCCTTGCTTAGTGTCACCCAGTACTAACTTTCAGTGTATTAAGTGCCATGGAAAAGTATGACATATTTCAAATCATAAATAGTTGGCCTTAAACCTGTCAGATCAATGATTTTGTCCTTTACTACTGCAGTCTACCTGGCTCTGTTTACATTGTATTTGCTCAAATTTTTATATCCTTAAAACAGGACTGAATATAAAGAATGAAGCATGCCTAAGGTGGCACAGCCTTTCAGCGAATAGCTATATGAATGTTAACTTATCACTTAAGACTGTTTTTTCTTCCATTTCCTCTGTTGTTTAAAATAGAATAGGTTGACCTGATTTTCCTCTCTGGCAGCTCAGTAGATTGAGCATCATTAAAGCTGCGGGTTGTCTGACCTTAAGTGTTTTGATTTGTGGCAAGGTATTTAAGTGTAAAATGAGACCTGTCACATAAGAAAACAAACCTAGCCAATAACTGAATAGTCAGGTTCATTCAGATTGTTTACTTTGTGCTGTGCAGTTGTTCAAGGTGCAAGAATGCAAGCAGAACTTTCTGAAATGTAGTCTACTGATTTTGTTCCCGAGTTAAAAAAAAAAGTCGTGTGTCTGAAGCTCATGAGAAATGGAGTGCTTCCTAAATGTTTCATTAGAAAAAAATTTTGGTTATTCATGAAAACCCTTCTCATCTTGTAAAAACTTGTCCAACCTGTGCATATTTTAAGTAATTTTAGTATCTGGAGATTTTTATGTGTTTGGAGAGAGGACAAAAACTTCTAGCAGGATGCAGTAGAGATCATGGAACACAAGAAAAAAGGGGGAAACTTACAGTTTGTGTGCGTAACTATGTATCTGCGATCTTCTAGTAAGGGAGAAGGTTTTTCTGAAGTTTGTCTCATGATAGATTTTCTGAGCAGGTAACAGAATAAGGGAGAAAAATGTTGGTGTCCAGTTCTTAAATAGAGGTATGAATGATAACTTTGGATATTAAGATCCCTAATTATGTTAGATTAATGCTACTGACCTTTAACATCTTGATTTAAATAATTTTTGGTTTCAAATGAAAATAATTTCATTCTCATCCTAATCCCTGAAGTGTGTTTTGTCACAATTACTGGTGTGCACAATTTGACATAATTTGGCAGTATTTTGCTCTGCACCACATTGGATCCAGGACTCTGAGCAAGTCCACTATGGGTCAAAATCAAGGTGCACTTGTGGAGCTGTCTGGGAGAAGCTAGCTGTGACTCTTGTATTTGGCCATTAATTCAACCATTTCACTAATTTGGTTTTTAAAACATAAGCATTTCTATTTCCAAAGATATAAGCATAGTGTCATATTTAAAATACATTGTCCAGTTACTTAAACACATTTAGAATGTCTCCACTACAGGCTTTGATAGTTTCATGTTTGCACAAGTGGTGCCTTACAGGGTTGCAGCAAGAGAGGTTTCTGTGCCTTGTTATTTATTGTCTCCCCTTCTCCCTCACCTTCTGTATTAACTTTGTTCTGTGGTTTTCCTTTGTAAAAACATCTTGTATATTAAGCTTGTATTATATCACAGTAGTGAAACAAACTTATTGCTGACAATGTAGGTAAGTGTTACCAATTTGTACTTGTTTTAATATTTAGCTGCTCTGGTGTGCCATGTACACTTTTCCTATTTATTGTTTAGAGTTTATAGACTCAAAAGATTATATTAAGCTTTTTTGCAAATACCGTTGTATGTTGTTTTTACTTTAACAGCCATCTGAGTGCCCTTGTATACAAGGCTTTTGGAGAGAAGATCTGTTCCCTTTCAGTACTGTTACAGTGACTTTATTTCAGTCTTCAGGTCCTTTTTCTTGGCAGAGTTCACTTCTTCGGGAAAGGAATTGGAATGTGTTTTTATTTTAAATCAAGGTAGGCATGTTAGGTCACCTTTAAAGTGCCATAAAACTCTCTGCTCAGGCACTGAGCTTGTTTCCCCGTCCAAAAATACAGTACTTCCTGATCTGAAGTAAATATTTTACTCCAGTTAATATGTGAATAGAGTTTTATAAGGCTGTTTTGTAGAGCAACCACCTTGTAAGGTTGAGGTGGCTCTGCCAACTCAACCCCCAGGGTCACCACTGAGGAAGGTTCCCGCAGAGAGGCATCTGTCTCTTCTCATTTGCTGTTTAGGCCTAAGCCAAAACTACCTAAAGCACGTGGGACCTGTGATGAAGTGAATAGATGGTAGTCAAGTGAGCTCCCACAGAAAGCTTGGCAGGATAGCCAGGACTCAGCACAGTGGGGCTGTTCTGTGTCCTTTGAGAAGGATTTAAAAAAAAATCAAGTTAACTAAAAAATTGTGACAGAAGCCTAGGAACAGAAAGAATTTTAGTTCTAATTTCAGTGGATGAGCTTTTCTTCATCATGAATGTGCTACTCCAAGAGCAGTTACATACTGAAAGGCACCTCATACGGATCAAAATAATGTGCAGAACCCTCTCTTTCAGGCTGTGACATTAGTTTGTAGTTGGTATGCTCACCAGTTGCTTGGGAATATAATGAATATAATGTCTCAGACGGAAAGTTGGTACATTTGATTCTGCTCCATAGGTTGCAAGATTTTGGCACCTGTCAGTTCTGTGCTTCGTCTTAAGGAGGTCTCCTTAGGTGAAGTTTTTGGGTTTCTACATTCTGTGCTCTGCTTGATCTTTTTTCTTTTAATGAACCAAGCTGATGGTCTCACCTGAAAAAAATGATTTCACTTTTGTACTCCAGGCAATTTAAAATATTTATTTTGTTAGTACTGAAAGAGTTGGGCTTATTTTTTGGGCGGCTTGCTAGTGTCATAAAGTATTCTTCAATACAAGTTTAAGTATCCAACTGTTCTGTTTTGTAGGGTGACTGCCAAACCAACAGACTAAGAAATTAATTAGGCAACACTGAACTGAGCCTGTGCATTTTCTACACATGTCCAATTACAAGTGACCTAAATCTAGGGCAGAAGCCTGAAGTCTGGAGAGTCCGTTTAGAGAACTGGAACAGCAGTCCTTCCATAAAACTGCACATCCCTATGTGGAACAAATGCCCTGATATAATGGTTTTGTAGAGGGAAAACTAGCACAAATCAAACTGTGACAATTTGATGTGTCTCCTCCTCAGGGTAAGCACAGTGGAGAATGCCTGGCTGGGAAAGGTGATGTGTTGTTCTTCTCTAGTTGCTGTTTTCCTGAGGCCTTTTAATAAAGTAACACATCAGCAAATCTCTGAGAGCTTGCTCCTCCCATTCCGATAAACTGAGCACAAAACTGGATGCACGGTTAGGCTGAAGTGGGGCTGGGGTAGCTTGGCTTAACTACTGTCCTCTTAAGGAAGTGATATAAATAATATAAGGAAACTTGATGTTAAAATAGCACAGAGCACATGCTGTCAATATCTGTTCTTTAGAGTGCTGCCCTGCTCCGGAGCAAGTGTGCCTGGCATGAGGGCCTCGCGTAAGCATGATTGCTTTCTAGTTAGTTTAAAGATAATCTGATTTCAAACTAGATCATCCCCCCAGTGGTATTTATAGATCTTTAGGTCAGAACCTAAAGGTTGCTCTTAGAACTCCTGTTTATTTGCTAATAGTTTTAAACCTGTGGCTGATCATAGGCTAAGTGTACTGGTTGTGAAACCTGTATTAACCTTTAGAATTAGATCTTTAGATCGACGTCTCCTTGGACTTGCTTTCACCATTTATGCCACGCTTTCCTCCTAGCATTGCTTATTGTGGTGCTTGACGTCCGACAGATGTAACGGGCTTCTTAATGCTTTGATGTTTCAATAACCTGAGAGTACTGTGGCTTTCTTCCACTACTCTGAAGGCTCACACCAGCCTTAGTGAACAGTGTGAGTGAACTCATGCTTGATCTAGCTAGCTTGACCTGCCTCCATGTTAAATAACACTGAAAATGAGCATGGCATCATCACTCAGTGGTGCAACTCCTGTACGCACAATAGGCTTAAGGAAAGGGATGTAGTTGGGGACCCTTGTCACAGCATGTAGCAAGAACAGGACACCGCAGGGGTATGACTCATAAAGTAGAAGCAGTAGAGCTGTTTTGATGTCCAGCAGCAACTCGGGGACTTGAGGTGGAAGGTCAGAGGCATACTGCTTCTGAGATCAGTTTCCAGGTCCCAGAGAATTCAGTGATGTGGTCTGTTAAACATTTGTTGCTGAGCAGTTCTGCACTGGCATCGAGCAGCAGAAAATATATATGGATCTGTGTTTCTTAATCTACTGGCTTCACATAATAAATGTCCTGATGGTGACGTTGTAATTGGAGCACAATATCTTGTTTATTCTTGTTTGTGTTTTAACTCTTGAGGTCAGTTGCATACTGTTTATAACTAGGTGGGATTCTAGTTTTGGCACACACTGTAAGTGTTTTCAGTCTTAATGACAAGGTTAGCACAGACATATCTTGTGCTTTGTATCTCTGCATATATTTCTGCTGAGTGCTTTTCTTGCAAGCAGGCAGCCGTGGTGAAGTCCCATGATGCTGCTCCACCAAGCGTTCCTCATTACCTAGCGTTACAGATTGGTTTCCTTGCTCTGTCTTACTATTGCTCTTCAGCCTTACAGTTTATCTTTACGGCTGTCTGTTGACAATTTCTCTTGACAAGCATCTTTCCATCGAAGAAAATGGGTTTAGTGTTTTTCTGTCTCTCAGGGATTTTTACCCCTGAACTAGTGAACTTGAAAAATAGTGCTTACTCTCCCCTTTGGGGCTTCTGAGTGCCTGTTGACTTCCACAGTGGGTTTGGTTGAAGATTTTAAATTCAGACATGGCTATTTAAAATAAATGAATAAATAAAAAACTTAGTCAAATACTATATGTGGCAAAGGGAGAGAGAAATTTTCATTGTAAAATACCTGGAAAGACTGGCTGTTTCACTAGCATTTATTGCTCTATGTAATGCTGTCTGTAAAAGTCATTTATCTGTGTGCTGGGATCATGCTTGATGTATATTCCTGAAGAAACTTTAGCAAATGGAATTTTGTAACAAGTATTTTATTTGTATGTGTTTTCAAAATCCATAAGGCTTAAAATAAAGTGATCTTAATATTGCCAATCTAACTGGACATTAGATGTTTATAATAACTGTGTGTGAACATTGAGATTTTCATTTTATGGATGAAACATACCTGATACAGAATATAGAATACAGAAATGAGTTGACCTATTTATTAGTTTCTTGAATGCCTCTGACTTTGAGATATGGGAGACTGGCTCAGCTTTGAGTTACTGACTCTGGACTGCTGACTTGTTAATTACAGGCATTATTCTGAGCTTAATTTAGGACTTAAGTGTCAGGAGAAGAGAGTACTGTATTTACTTATTGTTACCATTACTGCATACTTGGTTATCCAGACAAGTGTTTTCAACAGCTGCAATAGATTTGGTTAGGAAATTGGAGCGATTTTCTGAAAACACCAGCTTCTCTTCTCAGTGACTTTTCCATTAACTATTAAGAACAGTTTTCTTCCTGATTCTGAGGCTTCTTAGGGTCTATACAGCTGTATTCCTCATTTAGTAAAGACAGTACAAAAATGATTGCTAAAGCTCTCTCTAACTGGTGCTTGCTACACAGTGCTCAGGCTTCTTCCAACAGCTCCTATTTATTTAAGCCAATCCAGCTTTATTATGATCTGAGAACATGGTTTCTGTGCATAGTACAGGTGGAAACTCATGCACCAGAGCATTGGACTGTGCAATTTCTAGCCAATGTGATCTTTATTACAGAATCGGACCCTCCTGCTGTAGGTAGATGCAGCTTAGAGGGCTCTCCTCAATCTGTTTTATTCAATGGCTTCCTTTCAGGTAAGGGAGGCTGGGTGGTTGGAGTATGCAATGAGAGAATCTGAGTAGTACCATTAGGGGAAAATGTCAAAACTCCTGCGTAAGTCAGAGCAGTATGATTTAACCATATGTCACAGCAGTGGTAACATCTGTCAGTTGGTTCTGTGTCCAGTGGCACAGGACACGAAGGGCACGAGCGTGTTCATCCCCATCTCCTGTGTGCGGATGCTGCTGGCTGTGGTGGAAGTGCTGGTTCCGTCTGTGCATACTCAAGCTCGGGGAAAAGCTAAGCTTAACTTGCTCCGAGTATAACCAGGAGGCTGGCTGATTGATTTCACTGGCTTAGTCGAGGGTGCATTCATTGCCTCACTTGTCTGTAACCACAGCCTGCCAGAGATCATGCATTGCTTGTAGAGTGCATCTTCAGACTGAGGGCAGACAGCATGTGTGAGAAATAGCTGCCTACTGTGAAGAATGATTGAAGTGAAGCAAGTGGGACTTAAAAACTATATAAAGGCTAAAACGGACATGGATATGTTGTTCTTCATCTTTGTGGTGGCCTCACTGGGCTGTGGGAAGAGGGAAGGCTGATATGGCAGTGGCTTAAGGGCTTCGATGCTGGCTGTGAGTTAGTTCCAGAATTTGACAAAAGATTGAGTGATCCTAAAAATGCTGTCTGCTTTGTGTTTATTTTTCCATCCCCTGAAGCTGCCCTGGGTAACACACTTAAGATGGCTGCTTTCTTGCAAGGATATGGCGTGGCAGAGGACAGGGCTGTTCTCTGAATATTCAGCAGTGTGGATGTTGTTCAGATGTCTTCCTCGGCTCTGACACTGCTCAAGCTGAGTCCCTCTATGAAAGTACAAGGCTGCTGCAGCTTAGTGCTCTAAGATTCATGTGAGAATGCTTTAGAGGAGAAAATGCTGTCAGAGATTGGATCCCTCTTTATCTTCTAATCCCACTTTAAGCTTTCAGTAAACTTGTTCTCGGTAGTATACTGGCGGAGGAAATGATTCTCGATAAACCAAATGGTTTTTGCTTGGTCGCTGGACTTTGCATGTGCACTGGCTTTCTGGTTTATCTGGTGACGTGTCCCATTAGTCCACGATATATTCAAGAGATTAAAGAGTGTCTGCCAAGATAGAATAATAACTTTGATTACTTTTTTCCTTGAATGTGATAAGGACAGCACGCTAGCAGGAAAAATTGTTCTCATTGCTATTATATCATTTATCTGAATGGCTTTTAAATGCTCATTGTAGGTACAGGAAATGTCAGAGGAGACTTACCTACAGCTATTGTGACACATACTGAAAGGAATGATAAGTGGATGAAAAAGGATTAATGTTTATGCATACATTGAATCTACATTTAAGGAGGAGTTTGTTTTGAAAATGCTACTTCGTAAGTGATTTAAATTCCAGTGTGAATGCATCAAGAGGGGCATGGTTAGTAGGCTCAGAAGAGATGCCTAAGCACTTTTAGTGCCTGGTGCTTTATCAAGATGGCTTTGTAAATATTAATCTAATGGTTCTTTTTAACATTGTGGTGAGTTGACTTTGAATGGAATGCATTTTGGGGCAGGAAAATATAAAAGGGGAACATGGAGCACAACTGAATGTAAGCATCACTATGAACTTTGGGAAATGCGGTGTAGAGGAGAGCACTGAGGTTTTGGTAGCTGTAAAAACATTTGAGGCTGAACTGCACTCAAATTCCTTTGCTGCCATAATTCCATATATCCCATAGCACACAGGTTCATCCATGCTGCCAAAAGACAGCCTGGGAGAAGAGATAACTGATATCTGGCAATTTCCTGATACCAGCCAAGAAAAGGAAAGGAGAGCTGCTTCCCAAGCAGAGATCATGTGGAGGAGATTGCATACCAAGAGTGAGTCACATAGTTATCAGAGGAGGAATTTCTACTTAGACTGTTGCAGGAGAAAGTCTGGTCAGCTGGAGTTGGGCAGTAGGGAAAGGATTAGGATTAGCAATAAGAACTATTTTAACTTATTGATATTTGAAGTATTATAATGTATAGAGTAATTGAGCTATTTATATTGCCCTAAAGCTGAGTTATAAATAGCCCTAAAAGTTCAAATTCCTGGGTCTCTATTTGGCTTGTTCTATTTTAGGAAGAGAATCCATATGTAAAATTCTGCTTTGCTATCCTAAAGTCTTGCCAAAAGTTTATTTAAAGAGCAAAACTTGGCAGAGACTGCTCTCTTATCTGCAGATTTGCATTGAGTCCTCTATGCTCTGTTGTGGTTGAGTGCTCTCATGGCTATTCAGTTTCTGGTGATTTCTGCTATTCTCTTGCTTTTCCTTTCTCCTCTATCTATATTCAGTCAGACTCCAAGGCAAGTGAGGCTGAGGAGAGCTGTTCACATGTAGCTGCAGAGGTCAGCCAAGGGACAGTGGTTTACTACTGAGCTGCTGCTCTTGGTAGCAGCTATCCAAGTCAGCAAGGTGGGAAACCACCACTGGGGATTTCTAGCAACTGTGCACCACGCTGGGTCTGAGCTGCAGCACAGCAGTCATTTGGTATTGGTGTCTGCAGGTCTGCAGATTTCCTAATGGCCTGACCCAATCTGAAAAGGACCATTAGGCAAGAGCTGCAAGAACAGCACTTCTGAGCAGCACTTGAGGATCTGAAGAGTGTGGTGCTCTTTCATTGTGAGGATTAGAGAGAGCTGCTCTGATTTCCTGCAATTAAAAGGCGTTCTGAAATTGTGCTGCTCATGCTCAGTCTGTGGCTTTGTGGGCTTGTTAGTGTAAGAGATAATGGGAGTGCCTTTAGTGTTGGTTAAGCAGGCAGCGTGTGTGCTGAGGATATGCTCTTTCCCTGGGAAGGTGGTTAGAATTGGTAATCACAGCCTAGAAGGAGCTAAGGTCTTACCGGGTCAAGGGAACTCGATTTTCTAGCAGCATTTGGACCATTAAACAGAACTACAAATACACCACTGAGTGAGTGTTTACTGCTTCTAAATTAAGGAAAAGCTGCCCTCACAGCTCTCTGGTAGAGCTTGGGCTAAACGGAGTTTTTCACTTTAGATAACAAATTTTATTTGTGTTTGGCCACAAATTACAGTGTGCTTTATAGGAGGAAAAAAGAATATCCAGCATGTTCCTGTGTCTGTTTAATAGTTTTTCGATTAAANTGGCTGTTATCAAGGGGGAGTCGTTAACAAGAGATAACAGGTTAATGGCCCAGCTGCTGGTAATAGAATACAGCTATGTTGTAACCTAGGACACTGTTTAATAGTTTTTCGATTAAATATAGCAATTTAAAAATGGTGAGATTTTGTGTAAAACATCTTTTATTCCATATAGTTTTAAGAAAGGAGAAAACAAAACAATGAAGATATCTTTTGGCTTAATTCTGAAAATAATACTGAGTATTTGGTGTACTTTTTTCATACTTTTCTTTGTAATGGGTTCACACTCTCTGAAGTGGGTAAGTAAACTTTCTCTGAAGACAATATCATGAGCACTGTGGCCTCAACCTTTGCTAACCACAACATTTCCTCAATATTTTTCTAACTTTGTTAGGAATAGGATGTTTTCCTGCATGCAAGGAGTGTTTCAAAGTGATCCATTGTCTTGAAGATGTTCCTAATCAGATACTCTGTGGAGGCAGTGACTTGTTTTGGTTGAAGGAAATGGTGTGTCCACAGTCTCTATCTTTTTTCCAAATATTTTTTTACTTTGTGGAATATTTTATTAACATCCATCAAATAATGATGACATGTACTCCACAACACTTCAATTGCCCATTCTGGAGTGTTACAAATATGCTGATGTTTAGGAGAGGGAGCTGTCAAGCCTGTGTACTCCAGTTCAGATTGACAAGCTAAGCAAAGCCTCGTTTCATTTTTAAACCCTCATGGAGGGTGAAAGGCTCAGCACAGAAATGCATTCATGACATCCTCATCCAGCTGCTTGCTCTGCTTCAGGGACCTTGACTCTCTGACTTCCCTGACCAGGGAAGGGGAGTGGGGGAGAAAAGCAGCTTCTTCAGAAAAAGTCTATCAAAGCTAAATAAACTTTGTTATTAGAACATGAAATAACTGGAACTGGTCTTTATGGTGACTTGAAAATTGAAATATTAGCTACTGTCAGCCTGGGTTTGAGAGGTGGCTCTCCACAACGTTTGGTTCCTTGTTTTTCCTGCCATTCTTATGACAGTGTGGCTGGAGCCACACACCCACTGCCAGTCCTTGTCCCATGAGCTTTTATGTGCCATCCAGGCTGAGTTAGAACTATGGAAAGAGCCTGAGGCTAGTTACGTAATGCAGTTATGTTGCTGTGACATTATCATTTTCAGCTATAATTTGATTTATTGCTCCTTTAAGCATTACTCTTTTCCTTTCTGTACTACAAAGATAATAGCAGCTGTCCTCTTTCTTTCTGCCATTTTTTGTAGACTTTAATATGTGGTTGGTTATGTTTTATCAGACTATTTAGTTGGAAAAGTTTGATTTTTGAAAAAGAGATTTTATTTAAAACTGAAAGCCACAAATACAGTGGGGAAAGATATCTGTATAACTTCCTAGGGAAGATGCTTACAAATTATTACTTTTATCAAGTCCTCTAAGACTGCAAATAGGAACAAAAACCTGCAGAATAATGATGAGGTCGCTGAACAATTCATCAATCCTGAAATTCTCAGTTGTTTCCAGAATAATACATTTAACTGGCTGGAAGAGTTGGTTTGAATGCAAGTAAATTTCATATGGGACCTTGAGCAAGCAAGTAACGTTAGGTAAGCTGTGCAAATTATTTAAAAGTTGCCTCAAGAGATCCTAGCACTAATTTAATAAAACAGGAGCAGTGCAGAAATATATGTCAGAGCTGTAAATCATACACAAGCAATGGAGAGATGAAATTACTCTGCCCACTTCAGCCGGTATCCATGTAAATTATCAAAATCCTTGGGCACTCTTCCCAGCAGACCTGAAGGAGGAATCACAAGTTGCTGGCACATACTCAGGTCCCAGTGGCACCCTGTGGGATTCACCCCCAGCTTTATGTGCCCACTTCTGTGCAGACATAACCTCTGAGCTGGTCACCCTTGGCTTCCTGCACAGAGCAACAGCTGCTTCTGGTGCACAGCTGCCCTGGGGATGGTGCACGTCTGAAATGGGTCACAGCAACCACATGGTGCAAATGCCTGTTTCTGTCATTTGACTGCAGGGAACCTCGGGTGACCCCCTCAGTCGTGCCACACAAGGCACTGTGAGTCACATCCCTGCTGCTTTTACAGGTTAGAGGGCTGGAATTTGGAGCAGCTCAGAAGCATGCATGGGAAAGTACAGGCTGATGGAGGAGCAAAGTGCCTGGAGGTTCAACACTGCAGTGGTTTTTGGACGGAGCACTTCTGGCAGTGGCCTCCAGAGCAGCGCTGGGGAGCACCACAAGGCATCTTGTGCTGTTTGTCGAGAGCTGGGGGACTCACAGGATGCTATTTACAGATACCAGAGACTGAAGTCTCATCCCGCTGGTAGTAAAGCTTGGGCTGCAGCCCAGAGATGGGTTTGCCTGGCTGGCAAGAGACACTGAAGAGTAGGATTAAAAACACTGATGTGATCAGCAGGGAGCTGGTTAAGAGACTGCCAGTAAGGGATGCTGATGCTTGGTGAAAGAGGCAAGGAGGTCTGGTCCCAAATCCTTCCCCTGCTCTGCTGCCTTTTAGCTATTAATGTATTGGTTAAGAGTTGCACCTGAAAGGAGAGGCTCTAGTTCATTTTCTAACAAACCTGGGTGGGTTCAGGCAGACACCTCTCAGGCACGGCTGTCCTGGCACTCGGGCTGCATGTTGGACTGAGCAGGGTTGCAGTGCAGCAGAAACCCTGGGAGAGCATTCCCCACTCATCTTTGGTCTCTCCTTGGGCCTCTCTGTGATGACTTTAGCTTGCCATGGAGCACCAAAGCACTTTCTAGCCCTCCAGGGAAGCAAGGCTGGCATCCAGATAACTAATCAAGATACATGAATTAAAGAGAAGGAAAGGGGAGTAAAAGGGAGTACAACTCAGTGTGTACTCATCTAAGAACAGCACTGTAACCCTGGTCTTCATCTTCCTGGCCAAGTGCTCTGGGACTCCTTGGGACTCAGAGCTTGCCATGAGATCAGCTTGGATAAGAAGAGGGCTTTGAACCAGTCCCTGTTCCAGGTAGGGAGATTTGAGCTTAATGGGCCAGAAGAGACTTTTAAATAGATGAGTTAGCTCTGAAAGGGGGAATGTCTGAAGTGGTCTGGGCTGTAAGTGGGGTGCTGGGAAAGCCAGCCTAGAACTAAAAAGCAGTTTTCTGCAGAGCTTTGCAATGCTGAAAGGAGATGTACTTTGTGTGATTAAACTGTGATGTCCCCAAGGAATATTGCTCTCCTCCTATATATGTACTTCCCAAAGGGCTCACTGGTGCTAGTGTTGGATCCTCATTATTTCCAAGGCATGTTCTGGATGTGTCACGATGCCATAGGTGTACCAGGGTCTGAGGATGAGAAGCGATGCCAATAGTTGAACACCTTTAACTGTGAAGTGGGAGAGCTGGGTCTGTATTGCTGAATAGAGTGAGGTGCTCCTCACTGGGGATGAAGCCCCAGGTGTTGTGTAGAGGTGAAGCTTTTATTCCTTTGGACATGTAGGAAATTCTCCTCTCTCTTCTCTCTGAAAATGCAGTTTGAAACACAAGATAAAAATTTCCATCCATGTGGTGGTCAGCGATTGTGCTGTACAGTGAAGATGTTCATTTGTTACCTCTTATTTTACTCTCTCTGAAGGAAATTCACTTCAAGATAAGTGGGAAATAATGTAGCAATTGCTACAGAAAGCAATATTTCCTTTCCATGTGGCAAGTCTAACAAAATAGATGATGTGAATTATGTAACTTGCTTTCACCAAGGCATCTTACATACTTTGTAAATATTCCCATATGCCAGATTCTTTAGGTGGAACAAGCAGAAAGCTTTGATTGTACCTTTGCTCTCTGGAAAAACAGCTAAATTACTAACAGATACATGATGCAAAGAAAGATATTTTATTTCTCTTAGAGACATAGTAATAATTTCCAGACAGTAATAAACTGAGATCTCATATGAGTGTATGAGAGTAGGAAGACGGCTTCATGGTTAAATGTGGAACTCTGAGGGATGTGAATTGAATGGCAGAATCTGCTGCAGGCTATCTCTGACCTCAGATAAGTATTTTAATCTCAGTGTTGCTCCTGTTCGCCTGTGGAAAACTATGATAATATCCTCTTTTCATCAGTTCTCCCTTTGGTTTGCTTAGATTGCAATCTATTCAGGTCAAAGATTTAGCATTATCTTACTTATATGGACCAATTCCACTGAGGGCCCTGAGGCTGGATCTACAGATTATTCTATTTTCTAATAGTATTATCTGGAAAATATCTACAATTAATCTATGAATCCAGTAAAATCACAGTGAATAACAATTCCTCCCAAACTGCTTAAAACTTCTATCAAATTGCAGAATGGCAATATTATATCTAGATGACTGGAACAACAGCATAAAGCTGCCATATAAAAGTCCCCAGTGTTGCCACAGTCTGAATATTTTATGCTAAAGTGCTGTTCTTAATCTAAGATGGCTGGTATTTACATAATGTCATAAAAGCTTGCAAAGGAGAAAAAGTAAGTTCTGCAGAAGTCAGACAGTAGCAATTCCCCTTATTACCAGTTGCAACAGATCTATTGGGCAAGAAAAAATGCTAAAGATAAGTACCACTGAAAATGAAGACAGTAAATCTTTCTTTTCCATTAGCTTGTGAGGCAAAACTGAGGAAAAATAAGAAAAACTTAAGAACAATATGCAAAATGAAAGTCTGAAGTGACTTGTTTTAATGCATTAGCTTTCCTCTGTAAAGAGAAGAATTGAAATTGTTATGTCTAGAGGCCTTGAGAAACTGGGAGGTACAGAATTAAGCAATAGTTAATGAAGATATGAACAACAAAATTCTTTCCATAAAGCTGTTCAGAATCAGATAAATAACATCAAGGATCCAGATTTCTTTGCCTTTGGTGAAGCAGGTCCAAACCCCCGAATTCTGATTGCCCTGCTCACGGGAGCTGCCAGCTCCTCCTGGTGGGCTGAGTCCTTCCCTCACCCATCAGCATGGCTTTAGCTGTCCCTCCTGGGTGGCACAGAGGAGCTGGGACAAGGCTGCAGAGTCTATGTCCGAGTGCTTATAACCAGGTCTGAGGTGACAGCAATTGAAACTCCTCTGGACTCCCTTGTAGACAATGGAGAGAAAGATGTTTCTAGGTAGCCATCAATTTATCCTGTTTTAGACCTCTAACTCCGGGTTTCTCTTGCCTCACTGGGAAGGATGAATCGTGTCTGAAATAACTTTTCTTCCCTTCTGTAGAATAAGTGTGGCACTAGTGGATCCCCAGGGGCTAGACCAGCTCCGGGCTCTTCTGCTGTGCCATAGAGGGCAGCACAAAGCCCATGTCCAGGCTGTGCCATGGGCTGATGCCTGCCTTTACTGGCTGCCTCAGTAATCCGCCTTTGCTTTTCCTGCAGGGGCATCCCCAGCCTGCCCCTACTGCCACGGCCTGGCACTCCCTGTCTGTTTGTGGGAAAGGCAAGGGGGCTTTCAGCTTTGGGGAATTGGGCTGAGTTCCGGACACTGTGAAAGCCCTGGTTTGGGTTTATATTGCAAATAAACCTTTATCTGTACTGAAAGGTTTAGGCAGAAACATACATGGGGATGCAGGCTGCGACTTCATTGCTAGCTTTTTCTGGGAGCCTTTCCTCATATAGTGAAAGAAAAGGGATTTATAAATAAATAAATAAAATAAAAATAAAAGGAAGAAACCACAGAATATTCTGAGTTGGAAGGGACCCACAAGGATCATCAAGGCCAGTTCCAAAGTGAATGGCCCATTCAGGGATCAAACCCACAACCTTGGCGTTATTAGCACCATGCTCTAAACAACTGAGCTAATCTCATATAATGACTTATGGATAAATTTGTCCTGTCTCTGCTCTCCCTTCCTTTCAGATGTTGTCTGTTTCCAAGGCAATATACATTATAATAATGTCTAACCTTAAAATTCTTGCTTTATCACACACAGAAGTGAGTGTTGCAGTCTCGCTGCCTTCTGACGACTTGCAGAAACTTCAGTTCCTCTGTGACATGCTTGCTCAGGTGAGGTCCCAATAGTGACAAGCTGGGGTGGAGGGGGTGTATCTGAAAACCTTCACTGCTTTTAACAAGGGCTACTGCCTCCTTGCTTGTGTAAGGATACATCTGTGTGGGCAGAGTGGTAAGAGAGGGGTCTAAGGCAGAGAGAGAATCAAAGTTTCAAATTGCACCCTGAAATGAAAGGTATAATTCACTGAAATGTATAATTCATACCTAGGACAATTGCGTACAAATTCTTGTTGCATTGTATAATTTCTGCTGATGATCTCCAGTAGTTCTTCACTGAATGTCTTAATTCTTTTTCTTAATTAAAAAATAATAATTTAAAAAAAATGGTTCTCTCACTTTACTAGAATTTGACAATTGTTTGTAATTGGACTTGTCTTACAGATCATGTTCCCTGTTTCTTGCTGGATGGAACATGCCTGAATTGGGAGTGTGAACAATTATCATCTCAGGGTGTAAGATTTGATGGCAGAACACCCAAGTTCTTCACGTGTGACAATGCTTGTTGTGCCTAATGGCTATGGATTTATAGCTGTGGTCCTACAGCTGATGTCCTGCTGCTCCCAGCACTGGTTTAATAATCTTAAACGCTGTTGGTTACCCACAGTGGTTTGGAGAGGCTGTAAAACACAGCACACCTACAAAAACTGAGCCTTCTTAAGGAAAATAAACTTGTACTTGACTAGCACTCTTCTATTTATGTGACAGCTAATATTTTTTTCTACTTTGTCTCCTGTTTTTTTCAAGAGCCAGAAACCTTACATTTTTGCCTTAATAGCCTCTAATTAATGCACCTTATATCTCTTCTTTATGTAATATCTACACGTGATCTCTGTTTTTCATGTCAACAACTGAGTTTCTCGTTCATGCCATGTATAAACACATGCAGCTTGAGTCTCTGGTGTTTTCATCAGCAGCTTACACTATACTGTGCCCTTTCCTAATATCCTTAATCTCGGATTCTGGAAAATAAAATAGTGACCTACTTTATTTTCTGCCTTCAGAGGAAAAACAAAGTGCACGTGGTGGAGCAGCAGCTGCTGTTTCCTGACAGCAAGTGAAGAGCTGTAGTGCCCCTGATTTAGAGCTTTGCTAAACCCATTCCTGTTTTCACATCCTCCACTCCCTGCTCCCTGTGTGTGGGCACTTGCTGCAGTCCTACCTGTGGTGCTCGAAAGCCATCACTTAAGTCTGGACAAAACAAAAGGGATTGTCTCCACACGAGGATGGGTTAATTACAGGGAAAGTGGACTCAGGGGCTGCAGTGCCTTCTGTGAGTGCTCCCTGATGCAGCGATGACTCCTGCTCACAAAGCTGGAAACATGCCCACAGCTCATGAATGTGTGCTCTACATCGTGCTCCTGCTCTCTGACCTCTGCCTGTGCCACCAGTTGTTTGGAACACACAGGGAATAGGGACCATTGCACGGCTTTCACTTCGCAGTGTGGGGGGAGGGGGCCTCTTTCACGTGGTTTCCTCCCTCTATTTCTGCAGTGGGTGATGGTGTCAGTGTTGACTCATCACCTGCTTGCTTCACAGACCTCTTCCAGTGTCTCCAGAAGCTCCGGTGCTTCACAGGGCTGTCATACAGTGATGAGAGCTAGGCACCAAAATAGAAAATCAATAGTATGCAAGCAGTCTCCTCCCACATGTGCTTTTGAAAATCTCCCCCACAACCTTTTGCATCAACACTAACCAGATTTCACCTATAAATCTGCTGCACTTAATCTCTCTAAGTACCTCTCCAGCACTCGTCTCTCATCCCCAACTTAAGCTCCCTTATTGACAGATGCACACACACACACAAACAACTTATTTTTCCCCCCTCTCAATCCTCCATTGTTCAAAACCAACACAGGACAACAGCTCTGGCAAGGCTGTATCCATCCTGTTTGCACTCAAAGCAGCAACCAGTTCCAAATGGGAGCATGGAGCTTTTGGCCTGGCTTTTGTGGAGCTCCTTGTGAGAGGGAGCCAGTCTCAGTTTTGGGGATCTCAAATTTGGGGACTTCTATGGCCATCTCCAGGTTTCCAGCAAAGCCAGGGCACATTATCTGCACAATTGCACAGTAGTGGCTGGATGTTTTACTCTTGGCTGGCTTCAATGCTGTCTTCAAGTTATTGTTCCAAAACTGCCTGATGCAACATCAAAGCAGCAGCCCAGACAAAGAACATTCAGGCTGGGAGCTGGGGTGGAAAGAGGGAAACTTCGCAGCAGAGCAGTCATGCAGGCTGTTTTTACTTTTGCTTCAGTGGGAGTGAACGGCAGGCAGGAGACCTGCTGGTGGAAATTTTATAGGTGGGAGCCTGGCTAGAGGGAAAATCCAACCCATCTCAGAATGCTGTTAGCTGCTTGCTGTTTTTTTGTCCATATTGATTGGAAGTGTTGGAACATTTGGACTAGGGCAACAGCATGAAGAGTTAACATAGTGTCTGAGATAAATGCATCGGCTTTTTCATGTAGTAAAAAGAGATGACTAAGCTGAGAATTCTAACAAGAACTAATCTCCATTTCAGATCTTGTTCAAGAGATTAATTATGGAATATTGTAGACCTAATTAAATAAAAAATCAAGGGCAAATAGGCACAGCCTTATACCAACTAACAGAAATATCAAAATTCTGCTGGAACAGACTGAATTTCTGTACTTGGAAAGCAAGAAACTGCTACAGCCTCTTACAGCTCTCATACAGATAAAAAACAATAACAGCAAGAAAAAAGGTCTTGATACATTAATTGACAAATTTTGTGATGAAGAAAGACTAATGACCTTCTACAAGCACAATTGCAGTAAGTTTTGTAGATACTAGGAGGTCTCATGCTAATTATCTTCCACTTGCACAGCATCATAAATTTAAGGAATCTAAATTGACATTAAAACATTATTTCACCATATAGCTAGTCTATTGACTAGCTGGAGAAACAGAAGCCTAATTGCTAAAATGGTGTGCCTGTGTTCTCCCACAAAATTGGTGGAAGGAAAAGTAATGCAAATTGAGTCTTGACATTCAGCTGTTGTGTCAAGATTTGAGGATTTAAGGGGTTTATTTGTAAACATACTAAAAAAAACCACCCTGGAGGAAGTGAAATCACAGATTTAACCAATTGAGGCAAATAATTCTGGGCTGCTCTTGTCAGCTGGCAGCTCTTGGGTTTGAGGGTTCATTTTTCATTGAGCTCTTGGGAATCCCTTGTTGTCTCTCCAAGTCTTTGCCACTTATTAAAACTGGCAATTCTGGTTTTTGGGGTTTTTTAATGAAATTGTGTGTCACAGACACATCGGTTTGACTCTCTGAATTCTACAGTTACTCGAATGACACATGTCCATTGAATCAATGGTTCCCTTAAGCAAGGGAGGGACACACATGTGAATGCCCTGTGTGTGTCACACGTGAGCTATTTATTTTCGGAGGGGCTTTGATGCCCTTTCAGCTCCAGAGAGCACTGGTATGTTCTCTCCCTTTGCAGTGTGGGCATGGTGGTGGTGATTTTTCTGTGAGTGTGTGTGCTGGCTTTGCTTGCAGACATCCTGGCTCCTCTCCTTGGAGTTGCCCCAGGCACTGGGGCATGTCTCGGGATACAGCACTGAGGAGTGGACAGTTTGGCCTCTCGTTTGGCTTTCCAGTCTCTCTGTTTTGTGTGCCTTTCATCAGGCCCAGCAAGAAGTCCAGTCAGACTTCTGTTGCATACCAGCTTGTTCTTCCCTGCCCTTCGTTTGTTACTCCTGTTTTTTTTTGCTCTTGTTTCTTTTTTCTATCTGGCCCATTTTGGGCACTGTGTTTTATCCTCTGCTCCTGGAGGTGGTCCTCAAAAGACCTTGTCCTTTCCTATTTTTTTCTTTACTGCCTCAAAGCAATAAAGAACTGAATGTGTGTGCTACTTTTGAGGACAAGAATATGAAGCATCTGTTTGAAAGTACTGTTGAACACGATGTCTCTCATCTGCATGCAGGGGAAGAAAAGAAGAGACCCAACCACCTGTGTAACATTCAGCCTTTGAAGGGTATCAAGGATAACTCAAATTCCGTGGGGTATACGTTTCCCTCAAGGAATTTTTAAAGGACACAGCTGAGAAATGGCTGGAAGTAAGTGATCATAAACAGAAATCAGATTAAGTAGTTTTGCCTGGGACTTCTTGTGAAGCTCAGCCACTTCCCAGACTGCCACATTCCTCTCTTGAGGGTGTTGCCCTTTAACAGTGAGAGGAAACTATGAGATGAAGATCTGGAAGGGCCAGAAGATCAGTGATGGGTGAGCTGAAATCACTCACACCAGTAATGATGCCTTTGTGGTCAGACATGGCAGTAAGGACGCCAGCCGGCTGGAATTTGGCTCACGGCAGACAAAACCAGCAACCTTTTGGGTGTTAGAGACACCTCAGATAGTCTTAGTTCATGCAAAATTAGGCACATTTTTCAAGTTTAATTAAGTAATAAAACTACTATCTTGGCCAGATTTGTTTGCCCTTGCCTGGAAAGGACAAAAGAGAAAGGCGTGTGTGGTTTTTTCCTTCCTCTTATTTCTATGCAGCACCGGCTGCAAGTTCAGGGATATTTCATTTCCTTGGTTTTTCAGTCATGTATGGAAACAGGTGGGGAGCAAGGGTCTCAGTCATTTCCCACAGGACAAAGTAGCCTGAAGGGTCCTCTCCTCCAGCCATGCAGCAGGTGCCTTCTCTGTCTGGAAAGCAGCAGAGGATGGGCAGTCTCTGCAGCCAGGAGGTTCCTGTGTGAGCATCTGTGAGTGTTCACTCCTTGTCTGCCCCACCAGGTCCCACCTGCGTCAGTTTTGGTGACGCAGCTCCGGAGCAGCCAGGTTTGGGGCTGACTTTCTGTTGCAGCACCCATGGCTGTTCCTGCCTTCAAAACAAGGTGTTGGACTGCTGGCTGCTCTGCCAGCCAGTATTGCCTGCACTCCAGCCATGTCTCCAGCTTTGCTTTTCACCAGGTTGCTTTTCAGTGCACCTGATACTCTGACACCATCACAGAAATGCCCGTGCTGGGCTCTGCCGGTGCCTGGGATCTGCTTCTGGGCATCGCTTCCACATGTGTTAGCCTCTGTGCCAGCTTGTGCTGCAGCAGCCCAGGGTATTTCCCAGCTGAACTGGAGTCTGTGTTATATGTGAGAGAGAAGACAAGGTCTTCATGCTGTATTTTCTATATGGCATGGCCTTAAAATTTTTCTGTCCTCATGCCTTGCTGCTTTTTAAACAATTCTCCATTCCTTAGCCCAGCTGCTCTCTGGAGTGTGGGGCTGTATCCACTCACACAGACCAACCCCAGCATGTACAAGCTCCTTCTGCTTTGTGAGATGTCAGGAGAGATTACTGTCCATCCCAGGTTTCAATAGAGTTATTTCTATGTTTATGGAAAAAGGAAAATAATCACAGAATCACAGAGTCAAAGAATAAGCTGAGCTGGAAGGAACCCACAAGGATCATCAAATCAAACTCCTGGCCCTTCAAAGCCATTTCTATTTTGATAACAGTGATCCACAATACACTTTGTGTTCCAGGGGAGCCACAGAAAGAGCTTCAAAAGTCTGCAGTTCCCTGGTGCAAAAACTCAAGAAATATGCTCAAAACCAGAACTGTTTCACAAACACAAGCTCCCATTTGTCCAGCTGAGTGGCTGGGGATTGGGCCAGAGTGAGGCAAGTTTGCAAATTTTTTTTTAAATCCTGCTAAAAATATTTTTGTTTTGAAAGGACTGTAATCCACATATGCCGTAATGCTGGTTACTAATTAAATCATTCTGAGACTTGGAAATGCAGATAAAGCAAGCAGGGATTAAACTGGTCTGGTAGTTTTAGAATCTTTAGGAAATTCCCAGTTGAATTTTACAGAAAACTGCTTAAATGAGCACAGGGACAGGAAAAAGAACCTTTTTGACAATTACTGTCTACTGTATGAAGCCTGTATATCTCTAACAGTGATGTCTTTGCACACATTAAGAGAAAAAATTTTGTGATACATATGAGATCAGGACTTTCTACAATTCAGTAATATTCAACCATTTTTTATGTGTTAGACAAACCTATTCTTCATCTTGTTACTGACAGACAGTATCAGCGTGGGGTGAAGATCCAAAACTGATGAGTGTGAGGTGTATCAAATGTGGCCCAGGAGGCTCCCGGAGGCATTGTGTGTAACTTGGGCACACTGTGCCTTACTAGGAAGGATGCACTTGGCATTGCCCTCCGTGCTGTCCACAGCTCTCCTCTTCCCATGACTGCTTCCCCAGCAGATGCTCCTCTCCCCTTGGAGAGGTCTGAGGAGTTGGAATTAGAAGCATTCAGTTCTGCAGCCCTCATGAGACCTACAGAAAAGGGAAATCTTCTGGCTCTGTGTGGCACCTCCATATTTCTCTGACTCTGTGCAAGAGTAATCTCCTTGCTGTTCCTCAGGTGTCTCCAGATGCAGGGAATGGGAGAGCAGGGAACCAGGACTTTGGGAACCAACTGCTGGCTGGTCCCAGGGCTGGTCCCAGTGCATCCAGCTGCCCTCTCCAGCATCCTCACTACTCTGCTTGGTCTTTGGCTCAGGTTTTGCAGGGCCTAGCTGGGCTCTGAGTTAAGTCAGCTGCTATTCTTGCATTACAACTTCAATTTTTGGTACTTTCATTTAGCTGCACTTAAAGATGCTTAAATGCAAATGTAGGCACTCAGGTTGTGGTTTATACAATGTCTAGATCTGTACTTCTCACTTGGAAATGTGCTAATGTAAATTACTGGCAAGTGCAGCTTTCTACATCTCTGATAGCACTGCCTTACACAACCAGGACCCTGGGGTTCTGTTTGATCCTGGTGTTACAGCTGCAGCATAAAAATAACTACACTTTGGAGCCCTGCCTTTGTAATTTAGCCCGGTAGTCTGATTGTCCAACCATGGTTTATAGCAGGAAACCCCCAGTAAAGAGCAACACACTGGACAGAGATTTGTAGTGACATGTTGTAGTACTCTCAAAAAAAGAGAGAAAAAAACATGTTACCAGTGTGAAATGAAGGTGGATAAAGGTGTTCGATTATTGCTTCCTGCCTTTTTAGGAGTATCCTGTGTTATTCTTGTTCTTTTCAATTCTTACTAAGTATAAAAGAAACACAGCAAACTATGCATAAACACTGTATTACAAGATAATGATTTACCATCTGATGCTACTTAAAATTTTCAGGAACCTTTTGAGAATACTGTACTCTCTTCACTGGTAGCAGGTTAATGTATTTCCTTTATGGAAATGGCTTTTCACTTTTGATGTTAAGAGAAACTGCTCTGAAAATCTTTCTCTTTAGCTGGAAGCAAATTGTTTGCAATGCTTTATTATAATTGAACATCAATAATGTTCAGTGTATGAAAAAAAAGACTCTAAAAAGAAGTTATTGATGTTATAAATGATTAATAGAAAAGCATCATTCCTTTTAAATGCTTCACCATATTTGAAGTGCAAAAGGCAAGTCGGATGCTGGAGTCACACCAAATTTACATTAGGGCTCTGTGCTACTGTGTTCTGTTCATTAATATTATTATTTTATATGCCTTCTTATCCCTAAGTGCTTTCCAATCGTTTAGTAAGGGAGCTAATCGGTGTCACTTGGTCTTTTTCTTACCCTTTCCCTTTTATTGGTGCAGCTGAATGTTTTGGTAGGATTGGTTTTCTTTAGGATGCACAAGCTTATTTATATGTGAGAAAACAGAGGGAGAAAATGTACCTTGTATTTGGGACTGAGAGGTGAAAGGCTGAATGTCTCCAGACCCTGTGAGTCTCCATTCCCAGAGCAACTGGACTCAGTGATTTCCAAGGACACTGAGCTGAGCCCTTTCTGAGAGCTGCATTTGGGTCAGCACATTTAGGTTTTCACACGCCTCTAACAATTAACCAGCTCAAACCCTCCTGCCTCTGGGAGATAGCATCCCACCTCTGCAGCTAAAATCTTCCCAGAGAACTGAAGGAGCACAGATTTAAGCCGATTCACAACAGCTTTAATTAAACCTCAGTTAAACTGGTTCACATTTAAATATCCAGGAGATACATAAACGATCCACACTTAATTACTGCAGCACAGCCTAATGCCCTCTTCTGTGCCCACGGGTGGTGGGCTTATGCTCGGGGGCTGCTGGGGAGGGCTGTGGGGTGCAGAGCTCTGCTGGGCTGCTCCAGCCCCCCACTCCCTGCTTCTCTTACCCACCACTCCCGAGCCCTCTCTGCCCTCTCCCCACACCCTGGTGAGCCCGGCGGCCCCGGGCGAGCAGCTGCAGAGCGTAGGGAAGGCAGGCAGGGAGCCCAGGGCCACCCCAGCACGCCACTGCCCTGCTGCTGAGAAGAAGCTGCTGGTACGGTCACAGGAGTGATGGAGGCTGGTGGTGCCCGGCGCTGCCTGCAGCCATATGGCTGCTCCAGGGGCTCCCTGGCACAGTCCCCGGCAAATCCTCTTAGTTCAGCTTCACCCTCTTTCTTGCCTCTTTGATGTCTGTCTTGCCTTGGTCCCTGCTCCAGTCCCAACTCCCACTGCAAGCTCTCACGGTCAGACCGTGCCCCTGGCGCTCTCATGGCCCGACTACAGCTCAAGGATGGGACATTGAGGTTATATCTGCTCTCTGCACAGGGTTCTGTCTGGTAGTGAGACACCAGGCACAAAACAGTCTGCATTCGTGCCACTAAACCACCTTGTCCCTCAGACCCAGTGGCTGTATACAAACTACCTTGCCTGCTGCTCCGGTAGCTGTCATAGGCATCTAATGGAGATGCACAAGCCCAAGGACAGCAAAAAGTGTATTCTGTGATGAGGGGCACTGCCTGGCAGCAAAGACCAGGAATGAAGAACGCAAATTTGCTGCTGATTCTCTGCTTTGATACCTTGCTAAGGTATCTGTTTGTCTCCCTGTGTCACAGGCAGGCACTAAACAGAAACCTACTTTCCTAAAGCTGTTACAAGGATGTTTGCTGAAAATTAGATCAAGAAAGTGAAAAGCAGTAATTAAAATGTTCTTGTATAGAGTGGAAATAGGTACAGAGCCTTATGTATCAGGAAGGGTGCGTTCACATTAGCAACAGGCCATTGCAATTTATTCTGTTCCTCAAAATCTAGGCAAGAAAACAAAATTGCCTGCTGATCTCTTTTTCAGTTTTGAAACAACATAATAAAAAAACATCTGCTAAAGCTAATGACTGCATTTGCATAGATTACATGTGACAATCCAGCACACAACAGGGTATCCTGCCATGCAGACAACAAGCCACAAGGGTGATGCACTTCTTTGGCATTTGTTGCCATAAGTCAGCTACGCTTCTACAATAATAGCATCAGCTACTTTCCAGGAGGGCTTTGGTTAACAGTGCCAGAGAAAATTACTGGCTCCCTCTTGTTTTCCAAGATGAAAGGTGTAGGGCTGTCTCCTGCCAAGTGTGGAGGAGCAGTGGAAGAGGAGAAACAGCTTTCACGGAGGCACCCAGCAAAACCCCTTGGCTCTGGAGCGGTGGGGGGAAGGAGTCAACTCTGCTGGGCTCAGGCTGAGGGAGGCTGAGCCCTGGTGCCCAGCAGCAGCAGGGGCACGGGGCTGGCCACAGACAGCACAGGGTGGCTGTGCACAGCCCTGCCATCAGCCAGGCTGAGGGAGGGCCGGCGCCTGCCATGGGGCAGTGTGGCTGGATGCCATCAAGAGTTGGAGGGGAAAAAATGGCTCCTTTGTGTTTTCAGCACAGTGGTTGAGTTTTATGGCATCGCTTTGTTATTCTTGCAGCATTGGCTATGAACAAATAAAAGACGACAATTTATACCCTAAGGCAAACTGGCTCTGATACGGTGCTATTCCTTTTTGCCTTGCTTAATTGGGCTAACAGAAAAAGACAACAGCTGCAATGGTGGGAATGAAAAAATGCCTTTGCTTGTCCTGGTTTTGACAGCAATCAGCCCGACAAGGGATTATCAATTGATCTGAACTAAGTGTTAGTGAAGGATGCAGATTGTTGTCTGTTTATCCCCTTTTCTATTTCATAGATAGAATTACAGATAAAAAAAACTAATACTGAGAGTTACTTTGAGAGAGAGGGAGAACTGTTAGGCATTTTTAAGACTGGTGTGAAAAGGAATCTCTCTGAAAAAAATGCTCTGAGACTTCTGTGTGTTTAGATATGCACATATATGTGTTGCATGTGCATCTTGAAGCAAGAAAGTCAAAAGAGAGACAAGCCATATTTATGTGTTTTCTAAAAAAATCAGGTCATTTTCTCCAGCTTGTTTCTTCCAAGTCTGCAAATCTAACAGCCACAGGATGCTTCCTTCTGTCCTGGTAATCCATGAGTTCAGGCAAAGCTCTGTGACCACCTGTCAGCCTATTTTTGTGAAGCTCCATGGAAAAACTCCACAAAAATGAGTGGATGTTCTTGACGGTCCCATTTGATAGATACAACATCTTTTGGATTGGTGCATAATTTTCCCGTTGTGTTTTGCTGGAAGCAGGACATGATGTGCCCTGGCCAGGAATCAAGAGAAGTGGGCTTTTCCCAATCAGCCAGAGACATTGGGCAAACTGGTGCTACTTTGCTTTTCCCTGGCCCCGATCCAGGCCTGTGGAGTTTGGTGGGAGTTTTGCAGTTATCCTTGGTAGATGCTGAATCCAGCTATTGTGTGTGGAAACAGCACTGAGAAGAGCCTATCAGTTTCCAAGAGGCTGGGGGATGCTTGCTCTGCCTACCAGGTACCCTACCAGCCACCTCAGAGGGCCTAATCCTATGTTTCTTACATGGTCCTTGTTCAAATGGTGCTTCTCTGGAAACCAGTTTTGTCCGAGCAAGAGAAAGAGCAGAAGTGGAAGCCCCAGCGATTATTCCTCTTGGTACTCATCTATTCTTAAACTGCACTGTACTCTTTAGATATTTCGGTAAAACTGTCATAAATCAACACCCACTGCTTCGTTTTTCTTAGTGGTGAAGAAAAAAAAGGAAAAAGAGACAACTGAAAAGCCGTCCTTTAGCTGACATTCAGTTAGAATTGATCGAGCGATCTGCTGTCAAAGCAACAGCACTTGTCAAAAATAGCCCTATGGAAAAAAACCTCTGGTGTTATTTGTATCGCGTGTCCCACACAACGCTCCTTGGTGAGAGCGGGGCGTCGGGGACCGGCATCGAAACGGGATCAGTGGAAGTGCTGCGTGCAAAATTAATCGTGTGCTTCCCCACGAGCCACCAGCATCCCCGCCACTGCCTGCAGCTAACGAGCTCACCGATGTGCAGCAAGGCAGAGTTTCTAGAAAGAACAAACGGGGTCAGATCGCTTTAGAAACCCTCCCAGCTCTGGGGGACCAACACAACCAAAATCCAGGCTGCACCAAGCCTTTCTCATGGTGTGACCTTGACCAGAGCCCCAGTCCTGCAAACTCACGACCACATCAGTAGCTCCCCCGGTGCAAGGAGAAGGCACTGCTGTGTGCATTTACACTGAGCAATGCACATGCTTGCTTTAGAGACGATGGAAAATGTTTTATTTCTTCATAACAATGCTTTTCCCAAACAGAAAATCTGAAAACTGAAAAATGTTGGTTGATATTTTTGGGAAAGTGAGGAAATAACTTAAACACCATGAGCATCAGAACATTTAGAGAGGGGCTGATTTGAACAAATTTAGGTGTTTTTCTCTGAACATTTAACTCGAGCTCAGAGCTTTTCAGATAAGATTTACCAGATAGATCAATAAGCTGGCCTGTAAAACTGGTCACATAAACTGCACCCTAGGAATACCTGTCTTTTGCTCCATTAAAGGAAGGGGATTTAGGCTAACTATCTGAGATACAGCTGTTCACTCTGCAGCTGGTTAAAGCATGGGGAGACAAACCTACCTTTTGGTTTGAGACAGATGGAAGCCACTGGTTCCTACAGGTTTGCAAGGCATGGCCTGGTTTTGTGTGGCATCTTATAGCCAACTCTTTTGGAAGCTGCTGAGACATATCCTATTTCAAATACAAAATACATAGTGTATATCTGCATACAGGAGTATTTGCAGTTTCAGGGCTCCTAAAAAAAATCCTGTGAGTGAATTTTATCATTAGCTTTGAAAATCTGTCATAATAAGAATCACAATTCTTTCTCTCCTTTCCCACCATGCTCCAAGACATAGATTTGGTCCCAAAGCTTTTCAGTAATTCCCTTGCAGCCTGTGTATTTCACATGTGCTTAGGTATCTATTTTCTTTTACACTTGGCCTCTGAGTCTTTTCATCTGAGCCCAAAGACTTCCACGTTACCGCGGTGCTGGCACCCAACTGCTCTGACCCCTGTTCTGCCCAGGGCCTGGCTGCTTTATACAAAGTGAAATGAGGGGAGAGGAGAAAAGTGAGACAGAACACTCCTGAAATCAAACTAATAATGTATCTATCAATAATTGTGATGAAAGGACTTTTTAAAAATTTTTCTGTGTCAGCTGAATCTCACAAAAGCCTTGTTAGCAAATTGGGTAAGTATTTCTTACTTAAAAAAAAAAGATAGATCACATCTATCTAAGTATCCTATTTAAGGAGGCTGAATCTTTAATTAAGGTCCCAATTCTGACTTTTACACCTACTGACACTAATCAGAAGTATTTCTGCTGAAGTCAATGGAAAGGTCAGAGATAGTGCAAAGGTGAGGAAAAACCTCAGGCATCCCCGATGCGATTAAAGTTTTCTAAATGCTTACCTCTCAATAAAAGCGTCTCAGCAGAATTATTCTCCAAAAATCATGCTCAACTGCATCTCAGCTGTTTGAAAAACATATTCTGACCCAGTATTCCCCATGGTCCCCCTAATCTGCTTACAGTCCTGTTTGGGCTTTTAATTAAAGATAGTGGGGAAGACCCATCCCTCCTGTGGTACTATTGTCTGTCAGGTCTGCTGAGTCTGCACAGCCAAGATTTTATTTTAATTTATTTTTGAAGTAGAAAAACTTAATTAGCACAATTAGAAATAAAATCTAAATTTTTATTATGTCTCAGATACTGCAACCATCCAAAGAAAAATACCTGTATGTCCATCTAAAAACCCCATATTTATGCTATATTTTTTTAAACCTTCCTCTATGGAAGAAAATAAACTCTAAACATTTCCAGTAATTACGGTGCAAGTAAATCTGGGATTGGACTGGGTTAATTCTTAGAGGTTCTAGCTATACTGTTCCAGCAGGATTAAAAGGTTTTGGGTTTTTAATGCAGAGGGCTAGGGCACTAACATATTATTAATTAGAAGTAAATCTGTCCCTTGGGGGACTACATGCACTGCCTTCATTTTTAATTTGTATTTAGCTTTAAGACAAATGATGGATATTTCCCTCTTTCAGTTTCTCAGTTGTTTCCTTATTTCTCTGTAATCCTTTTGTTTTGCATTGAGAAGAACAGTTGGATAACACTGAGGTAGAGTGCAGAGAATTGATTTTTTTCAATCTGTTGACTGAAATGGAAAACATTCAATAATTTTCTTTGGGGTCTAAATTATGTTTTGCTTCATTTTGGGAGGGTTACTGTTATTTTCATATTTTGCTGTTTAAAACAGCAAAATATAAGCCATTTTTACAGAAAAGTTTTGACAAAGAAAAACTCTACAAAAATCTTGGATGAGCTACTCTATCCTCACCCTTTCTGAGTTCAGATGGTTTACTTGATTTCAGAAACCCTCTAATTGTTTTGCTCAACCCGAACATCCATTTCTTGCTGGATTTTTTTTTTTTTCTCTCTGAAGTTGCACCCAGAAGGGATGCTGGGGCTGAGGGACAGTAATAAAAGCAAACCTCACAGTGGCCACAGGTTGCCTTTCATATGCAGAGAAGTTGTTGGCCTTTGCTGCAAGGATGTTACCAGTGAGGACAAGTATTCCTCCTCATGAAGCCCTCACTTAGGAGGTCTCAGGTCTAACTCACAGTCTGCCAGGCGTGAAATGACACTTCTTCCCATTTTGACTAGACTGGGCCACTGTTTAAACACGCAAAAAGTTAGTGGCTGTTTTCTTCTTTCCTCCACATTTATGCCATGGAAGGGCATGATTGTTACCTATTCAAGATTCTGTACCTCAGCTCTTGTTTGGTGTCATTTCTTGGAGATTTAGAGGATGTTCATAAGTAAGAGTAAGAGGTTCTTAAGTAGTTTAAGTAAGAGGTTACTTAAATTACACAGCTTTGCAGTGGCCACTTTCAAATTCTGTAAATCTGTGGAGTTTAGATGTAATTTTCTGAAAATAGAGTCCAGGTCTCTATTTTGGGAAACAGGTCTTGTTCTGTTCACCGAACACTTCCCAGTACTGCAGCTCTTCATCCAATAAAACACAGTAATGGCAGTTTATTATCTCCCAGGAGACTGGAGATATACTTTACAGGGACATGCACATCTCCTAGTCATGATGAACTTTGCTGTCTGTACATTGTCCTGATACCAGATTTTGCTCGTGACAGTTTTCCATGTGTTAATCTGGCAGCTTCTGGTGAGCATGAAGCCTGTGTGGAAACGACAGTCTGATAGAGTTTCCTCACTTTATCCCTCATCTTCTACTTGCTGATCTTTATTCTTCCTTTCATATATTGCATTTTTTTGGATTCTTTTAAGAACTTTTTCCCTGAGATATCCCCAAATTTGAGCTGCCTTGAGTGAGGGTTGGCCAGACTCTGGTCATGCTGAACTGCACATCTCTGGTCTTTATGCCTCTGCATCTGGGGAAAGTTTGGTTTAAGGAAAGGATATGGAAAATGGTCTCACCTGGGAAAACAGAGGTAGGAGTAACAAAGCAAATGGTCCCAAAGAGGTCTTAGCTGCTGCTGCATGAGCTGGAGAGGGAGGAAGGAAATATGTGGTATTAGAGGACATGGAGCTGTTGGGAGACAAATGCAAACAAGTGGCAAATGTTAGAAATCCAGACACTTTTCCCCTTTACCTGTATGAGCCACTGACATGTGTTACAGCAAGAATGCTCACATGGAAAATAAGGGAGATTCTTTAATTCCCCATTTCTTTTTCTGAATTTTTTGCTGGTTTTAACTCTTCTCTTTTTCTAGTCCCAGTGGCTCTCTAAGCAGATTTTAAGGTATCAGTGGAGATCTGACACTACTTATGTCTCTCTTAATGAGCCCATTGATTTAGTAATCCAGCAAACAGCACTCTTCCATTTTCTGGTACTGTAATGCATGGAAGAGTTTAACTGTGCAGTAGCACACCTAATCATGTAAAAAGTAACTGCTGTGTTCAAAGTAACTTTTCAGGTAGTGGACCTGTTTTCCCTATGGACATGTTATTGCTCTGGGCCTCCCTGCACTCATCCTTAAATTCTAGATCCTGGCAAGGTAATTCTCTACTGCTTTCTAAAAGCCTGCTGACTTTCTCCCATTACCAGCTGGGGCCTAGATGCAGGCACTGTGCCAGCCAAAGTCTTGCAATCCACATTCTGTGATTTACATTCACTGCTTATCGTTAAGAAGACCTACAAGTTTTTAATTGATGTAGCATCTTTGAGCCCCATGAATTATATATGCATATGTGAAATTAACAGCGGTACTCAATGGTCTTAAAAGTCTTTCTGACCTGAGCAATTCTATGATCCTCTAGTATATGTGGTGGGTGAAATACAACCATAGAGAATGCTAACCAAAAAAAAGAAAAGGTAAAGCACTTCAGCATAAAACAGGTAAACTCTGGCTTAAAACTGAGCTTATGTTGAGAGGGCTGCTCCTGACCCTCTGGAGTCACTGAAGCTTCACAGGAATAAAGCATGAAGTGAAAAACTCCTCAGAGGTGTTCTAACACCTCTGTCCTGTCACCCTGTGCCCAGTGTTCCCATTCAGCATGTGAGGCAGCCTTGAAATACCAAAAAACAGGGACTTCTGTCAAAATGAGGTACAAAATGGTTTGCTACCTGTCACTCCCATCACTAATTCACACATCATGAGTCCTAGGATGTTATTCAGTATTCGTTCTGTGCCACAGACTGCAGTCTTTGGGGCAGCTGAGAGCATGTACGTGGTGTAATGACGGGGGAGAAAGCAGGGTGAGGCTCTGCCGTGGTTTGTAATTACCGCCGATCCTGCTGTTCCTCCCGATGGCTCCGGCTGCGGGGGTGCCCCTGCGGCTCCGCCACTCCGGAGGGATCGAGGCTGGGACAGGACCGTGGCTCCCGGGGGTCACTGGAGAAGGCACCGTCGTCGGAAATGAGCAGAGCCCTGGCTTCCTGAGGATCACGGCACAGGTCGGTGCTGGAGCCAAGGATGAGAGCCGGACCAGCACTCTGTGACAGTAACCTTCAATCAGCAGCCCAAAATAGCTGTAGGGTATGTCCAGGAAACAAGGAGAGGATAACCTTCGTGACAAAGTCCTTAATCTCTGTTAAAAAATGTATACCTATAAATGCTACACTTTTTATATTACGCTTTTTTGCATAATTTTTAATATAGTGTTTCTAGTCTGGTTTTCTTCATTCATACTCAATCTAAACATGAAAAAATCCTCCTTGGAGAACAGACCCTTTTTGATATCCCCTTCAGGTGGAATAAAACCTGCTGGTGTGGCTGTGCCACGCAGATCAGCATGGGAGCTCTTCCACCATATCAGATGCCCCTCAGGCTAAGCAAGGCTGGGGGGAATGCAGTGGAAACAGCTCTCCCATCCACAGTGGCTCAGCTGCCCCTCGTCTGCATGTCATCAGGAGCTCCCTGCTGGCTCCGAGTCTCTCTGTGCTTTTAAATTAGAGCTCCTCATTTGTTTTCACTTTGCAAGGTGTCTGTCAGTCGTTCTTCCCCCTTGCCAGGCATGCAGAGTTATGACATTTTTCACTGTCAGAAGCAGACTTCCATTTCAGACCTACAGAGATGAAGGGAAACCATAAAGAAATCCCTGCTGTAATTCAGGGGACTGAAAAGGATGTCATAAGTTCATGATGAATCCATAGATGTCTTCAGGTTAAAACAAAATGCTGAAAGATAAAAGAAAAAATGGGAATATTTAATTTGTCACTTTCAAAATTCAGTGCTTTACCATTTCATTTTAGAATGACTATCCATTTCCAGAGGTACTTCAAGGTTATCTAAATAATATTTTTTAAAGTGCAAAAAGTTCTGAAACCAAATGTGTAGAAAAAAAATCAATTTGTCAAAACATTTCCCAAGTAGTAATTTCAGGTTGACTTCAAGTCACTTTCCTCCACTTATAGCTGGATTTTAAGCTGGCTGAAAAACAAGCTGAAAGCCCATCCTTTCTGTCATAGCCACAAATACTGACACAAAAATAAAGAAGGCACAATAAGTTGTCTGTTCCATACAGCTGTGAAGCATTAAGTCATCTCTCCTCTGCCTTTTGTATCTCTGAGTCTCCTTCCATTGGACCCAATGCTTGTAAGAAGAACTGCCGAAATAGAAAGGATTGGTGAAATGTAGCAAAGCATCAAAGTGCAAAACCTGAGAATTTCAGTCATGTGGCCAAGTCTTACTTGTTAGCATTTTCACCCATTTTTTCCCAAGATACACGATCAGGGTTTGTTCTTTCAAATTTCGAAAGTACACCTGGCTCTTTGTATTTGCATTTTCTCAAGACCATTTGGTATTCTCTCTTTTTTATCAAGTTTCCCTCATCTGTGTAAAGAGCAGAAATATGACCAAGTAATGGGGAAACTCATGACATGGTACAATTGATGGAGGCACAGTCAAGGTGAGGAACTTGCACCTCTGGGTCAAGGTTCTGGTCTGTCTCCTGTCTCTGTGGCTTCTGGGTGCTGGGCACATTTACAAACAGTACTGTGCAAAATGTAACTCACTCCTCCTCCTCCAGCCAATATCTTGGCTTCTGCCTCATCTGTCCTTTCCTCTGTCTCTTGCAGAAGGCAGAAGAGACCTGTAAGTTGAATGCTGTGCTCGCTCATATTGCTTTTACTGAACACTTTAATTCTGAATGCAAATGGCACTTTTTATACATGAACAGGACTAAATTCACTGGATAAATTATTCACAACAGATAATTCAACCTGCTCTCGTGGGAGAGTGCAATGAATGTCTGATGATATTAAAAAAACACCCAAACCCACAACTAATTCTTCCAGCCAGTGAAGTCAATGGCAAAGCCTCTTACTGACTTCCAAGGGAACCCCATGCCAGTGGGCCCACACATGACTTCTCTTTAGTGGTTCTCACCTGCATTTAGAGCTTAAACCCAGACAAGTGTTTCTGTATTGAGGAGCCCAGACTAGTGCTGTATGGCACAGCTGGGCTGCCAGGGCATGGGCACTGTTACAGCTCTGGGTGACAGCAGGTCTGCTCTGCAGCTCTGGTGCAGAGCACTGCCCCAAGCTGAAAGAACCCCGCTGAGAGAGAGATGGGTGTTCAGCGAGTCTGGAGCCCAGGGCAGGTTATTTTGGCCAGGTTTGTCTAGTTCGGAGAAAATGAGACGAAGAGGCCACCTCTCTGCTCTCCACAGCTCCCTGAGAAGGGGAAGCGGAGAGGGAGATGTTGAGCTCTTTTCCCTGGTATCCAGTGACAGGATGCATGGAAATGATTCAAAGCTGCACCAAGGGAGGTTCAGACTGGACACTGGGAAGCATTTCTTTAGTGAGAGGGTGGTAAACACTGAAACAGGCTTTCTAAAGGGGTGGTTGATGCCCCAAGTCTGTCAGTGTTTCGGAGGCAATTTGGACAATACCCCTAACAATGTGCTTTCAGGCATTAGGTCAGGCAGTTGGGTTGGATGATGGCTGTAGGTTCCTTCCAACTGCTCTATTCTATTCTATTCTATTCTATTCTATTCTATTCTATTCTATTCTATTCTATTCTATTCTATTCTATTCTATTCTATTCTATTCTATTCTATTCTATTCTATTCTATTCTATTCTATTCTATTCTATTCTATTCTATTCTATTCTATTCTATTCTATTCTATTCTATTCTATTCTATTCTATTCTATTCTATTCTATTCTATTCTATTCTATTCTATTCTATTCTATTCTATTCTATTCTATTCTATTCTATTCTATTCTATTCTATTCTATTCTATTCTATTCTATTCTATTCTATTCTATTCTATTCTATTCTATTCTATTCTATTCTATTCTATTCTATTCTATTCTATTCTATTCTATTCTATTCTATTCTATTCTATTCTATTCTATTCTATTCTATTCTATTCTATTCTATTCTATTCTATTCTATTCTATTCTATTCTATTCTATTCTATTCTATTCTATTCTATTCTATTCTATTCTATTCTATTCTATTCTATTCTATTCTATTCTATTCTATTCTATTCTATTCTATTCTATTCTATTCTATTCTATTCTATTCTATTCTATTCTATTCTATTCTATTCTATTCTATTCTATTCTATTCTATTCTATTCTATTCTATTCTATTCTATTCCATTCCATTCCATTCCATTCCATTCTCACCTGGGCTAGATTTGCAGCCAGTTAGGAGTTTTGTGGTCAGGGTGACACCAGCCACCCTGATGTGACTGGACGGCTGGCCATCATCCCTGGTGGCAATTCGACATGGGCATGATTTGGGTTCCATGGCTGTGTGCAGTGGATGCAGGGGCAGGGAAAAGGTTTGTGTGGGGGCTGCCACCGTGCTCCCCGTCCATTGCAGGGGAGGCTACTGGGGTGAGGGCTGGGCTGTGCCCCAGCTTGTCCCGCTGCTCCCCTCTCGTCGTCGGTATGTGGGCGCTGCGGAGAAAGAGGGACACGGGGACGGTGCGAGTCGTCCTGGTGAGGTGGGAGATGGCAAAGCAGGAGGAGAGGGGAGAACTTAGCATCCTTTGCCTCTGCCCGCGGGAGAACCCCCATCGGGTTCGGACTGTGTGTCCCATTTTCCCACCTGTCCGTCCCTGCCGTGTGGTGCACTGGCACCTGCAGACCGCCACCAGCCCCCAGCGCCCCCGGCCCCCGCTCTCTGTCAGCGCTGCGAGCGCCTCGCTGCGCCCCCAGCCCACGGCTTCC
>VWZT01006909.1:57346-114975 GCA_013397055.1 Pachycephala philippinensis
TGCGGCCACCCGAGGAGCTCAGCCGCGAGCGACCGGAGCCGGCCGCCGGAGAGGTTGGGACTGCGAAGGATGCGGCGATAACAGGTGACATTCCAATAACGACTATCCCCCCTGTTGAACCTCACTGTGATAGCGGTCAAGAGACGGCAGCCGCCCCTGACCCTTCCTCTGTTGATCCACCCTCAGAGCAATCGATTGATCGTATTTGTTTGATGTTTGCTGACGTGACTTCACTGAAAAGCTTTGACTCTCTTACAGGCTGCGGAGATATTATTGCGGACCATGAGGAGGATGTGGGCGGCGGGAGTGGCGTCTGCGAGAAGAGCATCCCCGGGCCCAGCAAGCTGGGTGCCACCAAGAAGCACCCCACCATGGTGGCCTACCAGGGAGGAGGGGAGGAGATGGCCAGCCCCGACCAGGTGGATGACACCTGCCTGCAGGAGTTCTGGGATATGCTGTCGCACACAGACGAGACTCAGACACAAGGAGGAGGAAGTGGAGGAGGGACAAAGAAGCCCGAGGGGCTGAAGGAAACCCGAGGTACCGAGGGGGCCCAGAATAGGGTGGTGGTGAAACGTAGTGGCCTCCACCAGATAACCATTCACCTGAACCACAAAGAGGAGCAAAAGGGCAGGGAAAAGGAGCAGCACGAGGGCGTCCCAAACAGCGATGAGGGCTACTGGGATTCCACCACCCCTGGTCCTGAGGAAGATAGTTCCACAAGTATCCAAAAAGAAACCATTCCCAGGGATATCTACAGTGGGGATGCTTTTTACGACCTCTATACTGAGCCGGATGAGAACCCACCAGCGGGGCCTACGAACGAAGAAGTCCCCAGTGTGCCACGCTCCAAGCCCATGTCTCCAATAACGACTGTGAGCTCACTGAAAACACCCTCAAGTGCAGCAAAGGACTCCAAGATACCCATCAGCATTAAACACCTTTCGTCGCATCCCGCCAGCCATGGAGCAGATGCCAGTAACAGCCATCACGTCGCACACCATCACCTGGCCAAAAGTGAGATGCACAGAACGAAAATCCCAGTCTCCAAAGTACTGGTACGCCGGGTCAGTAACAGGGGCGTAGCAGGGACAACAGTGAAAACTGCCACGTACCAGGACAGTGCCAAAAAGTAGTTGGGTAAGAGGTGGAGACAAACACAGAGAACAAAGTCAATGTGGGAAAGTCTGCATAGGAGACCACAAGAAAATGAATTAGTTTTGCATCACCTGAAGAAAGTCACCTAAAAGGCTTCCTTTACTGTACTCTGTGGGCCTGCACTTCTGAGTCTCTTCTTACTAGACTGTATGGCTGAACATAAAAAGTCAACTTCTTTTTGAGCACTTTTTTTTACATTTGTATCTTTTTTCTGCAACACCAGACACTGGGGAGGTTCATTTTTACATGCCTTTCTGGAAGCAGGACTTGGATTATGACCATCCTTCCTCGTGCAAAGCAGTGTCATGAGTTCTTCAAGGGAACAGAGTTACAAGAGGAGCGACGTGAGAGGTTCTCCAATACACTTATCTTTTAATCGTTTCTTGGGGAGGAGTAGAGGGTGGGTGCCTGGCTGGCTCTGGAAATGATGTTTGCTCTACAAGATGTTGGAAAAAATGCCAAGCAGAAAACAACCCACCTAACAGGTATTTCACCTGCTGTAGGAACCAGAACACTGCTCAGCAGCAGACTTGATTGACTTGTGCGCAGGAGATAAAACTAAGGAGTTAGGTGGACTTGTCTAACAGGAAAACATATTTTCGTTTGTCTGTCTGTCTGGTTGATTTTGATCTGGTCTGATGTAAATGGGTAACAGAGACACCTGTCGTAGGTTCAGATGTTTACATCAATACTTGTCCGATAATGCATACAATCAGGTTCAGGGAAACGTTTTACTAAATGCCAATATATACACACTGTCCACATTTATACAATAACTTGCTCGCCGTGTGTAAATATATACGTGTTTTAGCAGATTTTTTATATAAAAAAAATCACCTGTCCTTATTATCTAGAGTTTAAGCAAGAGTTAGTTTTTATAGGTAGATAATTTTACAGTTCTAAAAGGATAGAACTTTGTGTAAGTACCTTAAATTAGAGAAAAACTCTGGTTTGTATGGGCTCATGCATCCCCAGATAAGTAAGTCTGAAGTGCTGATTTTATTCCAGTGGCACATTCCATGGCTCAGAGCTGATGTTCTGACAGCATTGCCACTGCAAACCTCTATTTTCAGGGGTTTAGACAAAGTTGCTCTGGGCTTAAACCTTACCGAGAAGGAACCCAGCAAAGAAACGTGTTTTTTAAGTATTATTTTTAAAAATATATAAAATTAGTTTTTGACTATTTAAAGAAAGTTTGGGTTCTCATTGCTTTTTATTTTCATTCTCAATAATGTCAGAATAATTTTACTTTAAGAGAGAAAAAAATATGGTAAGCTAGTGGTACATAAAATGGTCTGATGAGCTTGGATCTTAGGAGAAATGTATTAATGGCCATGACATTTTTGAATGGTGGCTACTGTACATGGGCATTGGCAACATTTCAAAGAAATATAATAGGGTTTTAATGTGCCTGAGGACATATTTTTATGATACACTGAAAAAGCTCTAAAAATCACTGAAGTCTAAAGGTAAATGTTATGTATTTACAAAATATTTTGATATAAGTATTTAATCATCAGACCACAGTTAATATAAAATATATGCTCCAGTGTATCTAAAAAATAATATACATTTTAAAAATATACATGTCTATATTATGCAGAGAATCCTAAATTCACATCATTGAAACTAATGGGTCTGATCTTACATAGCAGTTGGTTTTATTGTCTCTTAAATCAAAAGAAACAAAAAGGAAAATAAATATACAGAATATACATTTGAAGGATATTAAGGTTATAGGCAAACCATAAAAAGCCAGGAAATACCATAATTAAAATTGTATATATGTATATGCATGATTCGTGGTTCACTGGGGAAATGACCTGAAAGTCACGAAGGTGAAATTGGCATCCAGTTTTGAATTTGCTGCAGAATTTAATACCGAGTTGCAGCACCCCAGTGAAAGTGTTCGTTTCCCTGACCAGCCCCTGTTTTCATGGTTGAAGAACCTTAATACACTTCAAAGAGGATAATTTTGTGTTTTCTTTCTGACGTGTCCGTGTGTGGTTCCCTATGTGCCCCATCACGCAGACGTGTTGTACATATGCATGTGCGGTGAGCACACAGCTCCTGGCAGGGTCCCTGCGCCCGCCACGGCGCTCCCCGGGCACACTCACACTCGTGTGAGCACTCCCACGCACAGGCTGGGGGCTGTGCTCCACATCTGCCTCCAAACATGCCGGCAATGGTTTGCTTTGCCTGAGAAAGGGATTTGCATTTGGTCTGACTCCACTTGTGCATTTTAGAAAGTCAAAGCTGGAACACACTCAAAACGATGTATGTACAGAACACGGAATATTATCCTGCTACTCAGCCCTAAACATGACATTCCTTTTCCTGTTCTTTTGTTTTCGTTTGACTGTAAGGGATGCATCTTTCCTTGCATGACAACTCTGCAGAAAAATCGTAATTCCCCATTTTGTTCTAAGAACAAATTGTGCTGAGAGGTTCTAAAGGGTACTGGAAGTTGAGAGGGAGGGAGAATGTGGTGGTAGTACCATAAAAACTGGAAGCACTGAGTACAGGTAATAGGAGTGGTGCATCTTTAAACCCACTAGGAGATAGCAGCTGCCATCTCTACAGGACTTGTGTGTGTCAAATTATTCATCATATGTGTTTTGTTTGCATTGTGGCATGTCTGTATTGAGAAACCAATAGTGTGACACTAGACTTAACTCCCTCTCACGTAACCACTAACACGAATCATCATTAAAATGCTTTGGCTTCCCTTCATTCTTCTCTCTCTCCTTTGTTTTCTGCCACATTTTTCCTCCATCCCCTGCATGGTGGCGGGCGGCCTCCTCCTCCTCGGTGCTAACCCCTGGAGCGAGGAGCCCTGGGCTGGCAGTGGAGCGTGGGTGGGAGGGCAGCTGCCCAGCCCAGGTGCTCCCCAGCCGCTCCCTCCAGCTTCCTGTCACATACCCAGTGTAAGTACATTTTGCAAATCTCTTGGCGGTTTGTTTGGCTGCTTGCTATGTACATATTTTAAGGACAATCATATCCTTAAAAGGAAAATGGGAAAGTAGCTGGTAGTAGGGCGTCAGTATTTTGAATCCTTGCGACATACTGACGTTGATTCAGGGTAATGGTTGTGTGAGAGTAAAGATGCAATTTAATGTTCAAATTAACTTTGTATTTCTAAAATTCACTTTCGTCTTTAAGCCGTCTATGTTTTTTATTTTGAAAGGTAATAGAAGATCTAATATTTACTAGGGCTTTCAATTTTCATACAAATATATTTGTATAAGTCCACACAATGCCTAAAACAATCATTGAAAGGAGGTTCAAAGGCTTTCTTTAGACCTATATATAATTCCTGAAAGATCCCTGTAAAATACTGTGAGATGCCTAAGAACAAACAGTTAATGGCTTGCTGGATTTAAAGGCTGAGACATAAAGAGGTAATAGTCCTGAGGCATTTTGTGGTAGCTTGCATTCTTATTTATGTTACCCTGTTCAAGCATATATTTTACTTGGCTTTGGTAGGTATTGAGGTAGAAATGGTGTTCTGAGTCCCAAAGATAACATTCCCAATGCTGTCATTGTTTTGATTTTCTTAAAGAATATTTTTCTTTATTTGTTTCATTTGTTATTTGGTGGTCTGAATGATGCTTTGTAATTATCAGCTGTATGTCATTCATAAAGGATTTTATAGATCAGGACTTGGTATTTAGTTATGTGTACTCTTTGCACTTTCAGGTCCCTACTGGTAAATTTTGTATGTTCTTGGGATTTTTCTATATATTGCATAGTGTTTTATAGCTATCTACAGTGATTTCAGTGGTATACACTCCTGTCCTTTATATCAGCACAAACGATTTCTTTCAGTAGCATGAAATTATGTTTTTGTGGACTTGTTTTGTCATGATAGGAGTTAAGTTTCCTGTACTAAATGTGTGGCCTGCAACAGACTTAAAAGGTCTTATTTTCCATGTAGTGTGTATGCATTTTGATCTTGCCAGTAATAGGACTCAAACGCTCATAGTATATTTCAGAGGAAATTCCATGACTAGAATAAGCAAAAACTATGTTCAGTCTTATTCCATCAATAACCAGCATTTTCTTCATCCACTGTGAATATCGTCTCTGCCATTCAGGGCAGTAGAGGACTGAATTTCAAAAATTACGTGCATAGATGTGCACTATGAAAATTAATTCACTGATTATTTTTTAATGAATCTTACTAAATTATTTATCTAAGCTAAGCGAATATTGCACCAAAGTCTTAAAACGTCTGATACAGATGGCATTTTCAGTAAGATGCTATGAGTGCAGATGAGCCAAATTAGCAGGCTTTGCTTAGCAAAGCAAAACCTTGTTGTTTCTTAAATTTGTGGTACTGACTGAGCTTGCAGATCAAAGGGAGCCATTGATTCTGCTGCGTGGCCATGCACCGAGGTTTTTCTTTCTCTGCTCTAATAGGCTACTTTCAGCAAAGGCTTTTCAGGAAGATAATGGTATGAAAGGGACAGATCACAGTAACAATAGCCACTTACAAGACAGATGGTTATCCAACAGCCGCAGCGGGGGATTCTAGGCAAGGTGGCCTGAAAATGTATTTTCATAGTTACTGATATGAAAGGCTGGGGCTTCTGTCTTGGAAAAGCAAATTGACACCAACTCAAAGACACTCCAGAAATGAGTCTTGGCAGTGTTTACACATGACAGCTTCTGCAGGGTTTCTTTTTGGTTTTTATTTTGGCTTTTCTTTTTTTCCCCCCTTTGTTTATGTTTTTATTATGGTGACATAACCCCACGTGTCCGAGCAGAATGGCACAACAACTGACTCTTCTGAGATTCAGTGCTGAGAATACACTGTCAGCTGTCCCCAGTGGCCTGGGACTGGTTCCTGCTGAACATCCCTCCCTTCCAGTGAGGGATGGGAGGGATGGGATGATAGGATTCCCTTGTCATGAGTCCACGTGCTGTTTACTGTGAGCAGGAGGTATCTCAGTCTGTCTTGCTGTTTGTTTTCAGAGGACAATTTATTTTTAATTTAACTCACAGGAATTTTTTACTCATCATTAATTCATATCTTGTCTTCCTTGTGAGCATCTTGGGTAGGAACATTCAGCACTGATTTGGTGTTTCCCAGGTCCATTTCATGTAGAGAGAAATGGAAGAACTTGTCATATGCAAAGGAATTATAGCTATAACCACTTGAGCCACATCATGGGGGCCTTTATTCCTGCAAAAGCAGGTTGTTAAAACTATTCTTGCCTTAGAAGGCTTCTCCACCCAAAACAGTGAGTACTATTGCCTAGGACCCTTTTTCTTCCCTCTATGTCTCTCATTCCTTCTCAGCCATACTGCAGTTGCTTGGGAAACTGAGATTTTTGATCTAGCCTTCCAGCACTAGAAAAGAGGAGCTGCTGCCAGTATGCCTCCTCTTCAGGAGGTCTTTGCTTCTGCTTCTTGGTCTTGAAAAAAATTATATCCCCCTCAGAATAAGCAGCAAAGATATTTAAAATGGAGATCTCTGCTGTGTGATCTCATATGCATGGGTGAGGATGTTGAGTGGTATTTTGCATAACATGGAATATATTCTTCCACTTTCCTGTTCTGGACAATTTAGTAAATGTAGCAGGGAAGCAGGTCACTGTTGTAGGAAAGCCCAGGAGCTGTTTGTTATGGAGACTGTGCCCAGATTTTCTTTATCTTTGGTAAAAACTGCTTTCCTTTATCCTTTCTGTACATAAATAAATAGAGCCAAAGTTGTAGTACAGAGAGGAAAAGGTTATGCACCTCACAGGGCAAAGAGCTTAAACTGCCAGGCTGAAAGGCTTCTTGTAGCAATGGCTAAAAGAAGACTGCTTTCCCTACTTTGACATCGCATCCAAGCAATGCTCTGCAATAAAAGCTAATCCAGCTATGGCCACAAAGTTAGGAAACTGGCATTTGCCAACAGGACAATCTCTTTCCATGGCCCAGTTCTGCTGTGGCAAAGCTTCCACTGACTGCAGTAAGAACTGGCAGAGGTCCTTAATCTTTTAATCTTAAGGAAATAGAAAATGTTTCTTAAACAAGTCTTCCTTTTTTTTTTTTTTTTGAGATTAACATTATTCAGGTGTTTGTGCAGTCTTCTATATTACTGTGGTAGTGTTTTCACTGATCTGAATGCAAAACATGTCTCTCCATTGTTTTTCATCTTAACAAGCTGCACTCCTGCACATAACTCCAGTGCTCAGCATGTTTAAATTACAGCTAACACAATCACTGCCTTCCTTAATTTAACTCTTGATGGCAAAAACAGGACCAGATTCTTTCCAGAGCTCTAAACCCCCTGCTTATTGTGTCATTGTTCATGTTTTTGATATGGTAACTAATGAAGCCTCCCTTTAATTATTGCACAGCCACATTTTAAATGTGTCATTAGGGAGAAGGTATGTGGGGACTGAATGGTAAGATCTTTAACAGATTTTTATTATTTTGGATGATGTTGCATCAAAACAGTTGCTAAATCAGTATCAGGTTGTTTCCATGAGCTTTTTATGCAGATGCATTGGAAGCTTTGAACATAATGTGCTTGTAAAAGACAATTGGTTATATCTGCTTTGCATTAAGGCTGACCTTAAAATGTAATTCTCAGTTAATGGCAGCAGAGGGGAAGGTGTGCCCCAGCTCACCTGCACCCTGTGGACTGGGGGAGCAAGGCACCCCAAGTCATGGGCAGAATTTGCTGTCTGACCTTGCCATGTGGTGCCAGCAGAGGGGTGCAAGGTGTTGCCCTGTGGAGGTGTCAGCCCTGGACAGCAGCAGGAAAAGGCAGGGTGGTGGTGCTGTGCTGGGGTGGGAGGGCTGATAGGGCATCTGGGAGATGGGCTGAAAGCAAGGCCTGGACCTCTTGTCCTTGTGGAAAAAGGGTTACACATATGCCTAAAAATGTCTGTACCCTTTTTTCCTGCACTGATGCTTGGGTTGCTATGTTACACTGGGTTTGGAACCAGTGTGAGTTCGGGCATGCTGAAGCCAGTGTCCCTGCAGGTGGACTGCTGTGGGACTGCTCTCAGCAACACCTGAGCAGTGCCCAGTGTCTCAGTTTCTAAAGGCAGTTTCAGCACAGAAACATCCACAAATCCCCTGCAGCCCAGCACTATGGCATCTCACTGCCCTTCCATCCTCACTTTGCCAGAAAGATGGGAAGACCCAAGCCCTAGGCAGAGTGGTGAGCTCTGGCTGCACCCTCACAGCCCGAGGACAAGTGGGGAGGGAGGGTAAGACACTTTGGGCAGCAGCACCAACAAGTACTCAGCAACATCATCCTGCTTTTCAAAAGGGGGAGCAAGTCTAAAGCAGTTGCTTTTTCGTAAAATTAGAATAAATCCTCTGCCATGGGTGAAATTGTAACAACTAGACAATATCTCATTCCACCAGTATTCTCTCTGAAATCAGTGGATCTGTTAGTGCTGTTGGTTTTTATTGAGTGAAGAGCCCATAACTTGGCTCCATCTGAATTTTCCCTGCTCTGTTTGTTAATAGACTGTCTCAGAAAAGTTCTGGTGTTGAAGCTTGGGGCCCTGTTGAAATGGGGGATGAGGTATGAATGTGGGTGATGGAAAATACAGATTCAATAAACCCAGGAAATACAGCATGGCTTTAGACTTTTATGGCAGCCCAACTCTGCTTAAACATCATGGTGTGCCTGAGGAAAGGGTAGCAGGGACTGCATCGGACAAACCAACGCTCTCAGTGTTTCCTGCGTGCTGAAGGGGACGTGTGTCCTGTTAGAAGTCACTCAGCCTGTTTCTGTAAGATGTGATATAGCTGACAGATCACTGTTAATTACAGTATTTCCTTGTATTTTTTGTGTCAGCCACCTCCTGTAAGGTAGCGTATGACCTATTTGAGATAATGAGTGAGTAAAGCCAGAACTCCCCACTCTTCTCATCTGAAAGATTTGGTAATAAATCTGGCTAGTCTGGGTGCACCAACATTTTCTTAATGAAAGCTCACAACATTCCAGGGGGTGTTTTTATAACAGACTGTTAGACACACTCTGCTCCTTTCCACCTCTACAAACTTTGATGAGTACGTGTCTCCTCGAATCACTGTATTCTTAATGTATTTACAACCTAACTGATAGCAATAGGTGTCTTTCTTCCCGGGCAGTTCACAAGGATATACTAATCAGTGTTTGTTATATTTTTAATTCTGTAAATATTTATTTTGGTACTCTGTGTATTTATTGGCACTGATTCTGGTGTTTGCTTATGTGTCATTGTAAATGTTGATGGTTTCAATAGTCTTGCTTCTAATGAATGTAAGGAACTCAGACTAACTGCACTTTTCTTCCATTCAAAAATCTTAACAGTGAAAAATATTCCCACTGTCATGTGTTATAATGAAAACAGTCAATAAAATCAGTTGTCACTTTTCATCGATGAATGTGAAGGTTACTTTGTGATGTTCAAGTTAGAGCCAATCTATTCAGTGCACTGGAAAATACTAGGCTTTTCAAAGCAAGACATTAGGGAGTTATGTCACCAAAATAGCATAAAAGAGAATATTTGGGCATGTGTGCAATTTCATTTTTATGTAGAAATGCCTTTAGCAGTTTTACTAATAACATCATAGAATAGCTAAACTGAATTTGTTACTTAAAGGAGGACTTTCAGAAATGAGAGTTTTGGTCTTCTGGTCTTCTGTTTCATCAGCATATGTTTTTTGTTTGGTTTTGGATTTTTTTCCTTTAAACCACTTACACAATGAAATGGACTGAGTTTCATTTTGTTTTTCAAATCAACTTTGTTTTCTGATTTTCCTGGTTGAGAAGCAAGCAGGGAAACTTGTTCTTTTGGCACAAATTGACTTTGGAGTTGCAGTTTTGGTGTGACAATCAGAAAATGCAGTCTGCAGTAAGCTACATTTCCCACCTCTAAAACGTCACTTCCTTCCTGTGACTATTAAATTACATTTATTAGAACCCCTGGTTTGCAACTTTCTCTAAATTTCTTGCATTCTGAACCTGCATAAAGCATTTACTTTCGAGTTGAGTTTTAATCCTTAACTTTATTTTCTTTGCTGAGCTTAGTAGCACTGCCTCGCTAAAGGTTCTCTCATGGAATATACTGAGCCAGCCAGAGTGAGAACCGGAATAAAATCTGCTCAATAGTTTTCAAGGAACAACAAAGCAAAAGGCATGAAAAGCTCGTTAATGCTAGTAAGGAGCAGGACATGGTGACACAATTGATCCTGTGCTCACAAAAGCATAACTATTCTTTCCAATAGTTGGAACCAGGCGGAAGAAATGTTCTCCCAGTGATTTAGTGCACAAACAGTTTTACATTCAGGTCTTCTCAGTCTGTGTCCCCTGCTGTATGTTCCTGTCTGTTATCCCATGCATCTGAAAGCAGAAGAGTTGTGGTTTAAATTCTCTGCCACACAGATTGCCTAGTGATTTCCTCGCTTGTGTCCAAGTACAGCTACCTGGATATTGGGGGACAAAGGGGTTTCAATGAAGAGTGGGGCAAATGTACAGTGACCTCATGAACCTTGATAACTGTAGATCTGAGTGATGCAGCTGTTAACACCTTCCACAAACCCAGATGACAGTAACCTGGTGGATCCAATGTGACAGAAAAAAATTGAAATATCTCCTGAAACCGGACTTGGCCCAAGTATTCTTTTTGAAATCAAAATGAAGTTTCTAATATTGAGCTAAAAGTCCCTTCCTGATTCAAACCAAAATCGATCACTCCCAACAGTACACCTCTATGACTTTCAAGGCCACCTTACTGGAAAAGTGTTTGCAATGGGAGTGATGACCTGGAAATCTTTCCATGACCCATACATTGAAGATGAATGCTCCATCCAAAATCTATCAAGCAATGAAGAGAAGATAATATTCTTGACTCTGAATAATTGGTAAGGAGTGTTGGCAAGTCTAATGGACCAGTCAACTGACCATGAGTGAGTACTACTCTAATTTTAAATCCTTTCCCTTGAATCATGGTATTTTTCCCTTTCAAAGTCATTGTATGGGAGTTGTTTACTAGGAGCTCACATCGAGCAGACGCCTGCTCTTACCTACCACATTGCACATCTGCTTCCAATTAAAACCATTCCACAGTGCCCTGAGGGGGATGGGGAGGAGGCTCCAAAGTTCTTCAAAGGGTTATTTCAGCAGCCATGGATGCTCCTGTCACAGCTGAGGACCAAGACTGTTTCATCTCTAATGACATCACTGTTTATGCTCTGCAAAGACCCTTAGCACTTGGATCAGGTATTCACTGAGACCTTGGGAACAGGAGGTCTCCTGTTCTGACTAATGAAGGAGACTTGTCCTTGATCATTATGTGTATATTTTCCACCTCAAGACAAATGCAATGAGTCTCTTAAGTACAACTCCCCACAGCTACTGCAAAGACTAACAAATGACCCATGCTGATGCTTCGTCCTTATGCAAAGTCCCTTCACAAAGTGCCTCTGTACAACACTCCCACGTGAATGCCAGAGGAGAGGTGACCTAGAGCCAAGGGTGCCACCAGAGAGGGAAGGGAGGGCTTGTGCCTTCTGATGGGGCGCTGTCCTGGACCAGGGAGGTCTGGATCCTTCTTCCACTGCTTCCTCTCCTGGCTTAGAGAAGTCTGCAGGTGCCACATTTTAAAGTCAGATCCACAAAATCAGCTGCACCCAGTGGTGTTGCCGCTCAGAAGCTGTGGTCTGAAGTTTTATGATCAAATTTCACTATCATTTAAGTGCTTGCACTGAGCAGGCTCAAAAGCATTGCATGGCTGGGTCTGCACTCCTATGTGTCACGATGGGAGTCACGGATGGCTCTTCCTCTGGCCTCATCAGCCTTCTGTTGGAGTCACTTGAAAGTCTTAAGTCCCTTGGACAGAGAAGAGACTTCAATAAAGATTCTCTGGGGTCTTGAATGATCAGATGTTGCCTGGGTAGAATTGTGGAGATGGTGGGAGAGGTCGAGGCAGTGAAACCTGGGGCAGCGAGAAGCCTCGCAGGGAGCGGTGTCCTCTTTTGCTTCACAGGGAGATGATTGCCTCCAGGGCACTGATGTGGCTCGACGTGCTTCAAGAGCATATTCACTTGTAGTCTAGCGTGGGAACAAATGGTGCTGAGCTCCTTGCATGGAGCTGGGAACATCCAGGGTGATATGTGGAATGCAAAGAAAGCAAAAATCCCATGACCAAACAGTATTTTAAGGACAGAAATTATGTATGTCATGTAAAGCAAATCTGTCCCATTCCTGCCTGGCTTCATTTATTCACCTGTAAAGACAAAAACACAGCCTAATTTTGCAAGAAAATCCATTTGAATAAATAAAGGCAAATGCGTCTTAGTAAATATGAGTAGGGAAAAACCTCATTTTGATTATGGTTGTGAAGATACCGAGCACAATCTAAAATGCACATGAAAAAATCATCTGCTCCACTAAAGTAATGTAGGAGATCAGAAAAATGTTGAAAACAATCAAAAGGATTGTTCTGAGTATTTCTTAAGGAAAAATAGAGACAGATAAGAATTTAGCTAGTCTTGGTCTGTCCTTACGCTTGGGATATATTGAACCTACATCCGTCTTTCTCTGACTTTCCACCTTTCACATTCTGCACTAATAGATTTTGTTTACTGACAGATAACAAATTGCACAAAAATGCAGCACTTATAGTGAAGAAATCACCCCTGCTACTCTTTTGCTTATAGATGTCTTTTTTTCCCCTGTTAACTAATTAAGTTTTTGATCCTCCCAATTAGACCACATCCAGTCATTATCATGCCAGATTTAGTGTCTGATTACGCAGCTGCTTCTTCTGAACAGCCTCATTCAAATCAGCAAGAAATGCTCCTATGCAGCAACTGCAGAAATGGTGCTTGCATCCTTTGCTGAGCCGCCCATTGCTGCTTTCTCAGGGGCTTAACATATTTATGACTATCATCACTACATGCTGTTAAATTTGCCTGTGTTTTTTTCCTAGGGTCCGATAGAAAATACCATAAATACGTATGTTTTGTGGAAAAACAGTTGGACGAGTTTACAGAGACAAGTTAGCTTGTCTATGCCAGATCTTGATTCTTTCTCAAGATGTAACGTATTCAGACCGATTTAAAATAAATGACTGTATCGGAAAACAAAACAGACATCAGAGCACAAGCATAAAGGCAAATGTCAGCCCCTGGCTCTGACACGACCAGGGTCCTCAGTGTGAGCTATGAAACCTTACATTTCTGCCTCAGCGCAGGCAAACACCCAGCACTATTTATAGCACAGGCTTTTCCTACCCTTCTGGTAGAATAGGCTTCATCGGAGGATTTACATGACTAACCAAAAGCAAAAGCCTTTTGTCCTTCATTTCCATAAGAGAAGGCCAGTGTTAAGCTGGTGTTCATTGGGCTGAATTACAGAAAATATCAGTTACTAGAAAACCGGTTACTAATTCAAAGGCATCTGTTACCATGGCATAGGCCTTCTCTTCCCTCTCCATGCCCCAGATTTAGCACCAATGATGGGAGCTTAGAGAAAGCTCAAAAAGAACAGTTCTTACCTCTGAAAAAAAAAAAAAAAGCATAGTCGAGGAAGACCACATGTTTTCATGGCAACTAAGGAGTAAAGGGTTAAGACCTAGGAGATGGCTCCGAACCAATAAACAGCACAAAAGACTCCTATTAGCAAATCAAGAGCCCAATGTGTTCTCATTTCCCCCCTTGTATCTTCAATTAAACCCTTTGGGCCACAAAGTTACTGTTCCTGCCAAGGACAACGATCAGCACGAGGTGATTATTTTAGATTCTGCTACATACCCTGAAGTCTTGGGAAAATGAAAACCAACCTTCCTTTCACCCTCAGATCTGATTTCCAGGGCAGGGCAGGCCCATCAGCTACTCCCCATCCTTTCGTCATGCAGTGCCAGCTGTGAGCACCCAGGCTCCCCCCTGAGATGTGACTTTCTCACAGATGCCTGCCTCTTCCTGCCTTCCAGATGGCAGCAGGCTTCTTAACAAGCTCCCCAATTTCTCTTTCCCCCTTGGGACTCCATTTCAACGTTATCTTGTCACATCTGTTTTTTTCCAGTTGGATGATGTGCAGGAGCACGAGTTCTGCTTCCTCCAGAGGTTACCAACCTGCAGCTCCCGTGGCCTGCCAGCCCTCCCCGCTGCAGAAATGCTCCCATGCAGCGAGGATCACTAATGCTCTGCCGTGCCCCAGCTGCCCAGCAGAGGTAAGGAGCACTTTGCTGAGGTTTGTAGGCTGCTTGTTCCCTTGTCTTGTTCTGCATCACTGAACTTACTCTTTCCTCCCTAGGGCTTTTCTGCAGGGCTTCTCCAGGCTTCCCGGTGCTGTTGTGGGGCTGTTTAACATGGCTCAGGAAGGAGAATGGCTGCAGAACAGGGCAGGCAATTGGAGCCAGGCTGTGATATCCTTTCACAGATGTCCTCCTGTGACCTTCTGTGCAGAACCACACCCCTTTGCTTTTTCCACCTCTAAATGGGGATTGTCAGCCTTCCAGGGGAAAGGTTTTGTGTGGCCAAATTCTTCAAATTTTGTGTCACTGCAAGTGATTTATTTAGGATGCCTTCATACTCTGCTGTGGACCGCCAGCGGGACAAGAGCCTCTCCAGGCTGCGTGTGCTGGAGCCACAGTCCCACAGTGCCAACAGACCAGACAGAAGGAAGGCATGGGCATCTGGAGAAACAGAGCCCACCCTGAGGAAATGTGTCCACGTGGAAAGGGCACTTGCAGGACCAAAGGATGCCTGAGTTTTAGTCCTGCTTCTCCCCCTCCCCTGCTGCCTGCTTGCATGTGAACCAACTCACCTCCTTGCTGGGCATTTGCACAGTGCAAGTGTCTCTTGTTGGAATGTCTTCTGCTCCAGCTACTCAAGCGTGGTGCAGGAGAGCAGCCCAGTTTGTGGCTGCTGTTTCTGTCCAAGCTTGTGCTCACTCCAGGGACCGCTCTCCTTCATGACTCAAAAGTTTGACACAAGTTAGCTCCATGATACTCTTCATCTGGAGAGCTCCATGGGCGACGTGTGTGGTAAGTTCCTACCTCTCACCTTCCCCTGCTGCAGCTGTGACCAGCCCCTTTGGAGTGGCCTTTACAGTGACACAGGTCCCCCAGGAGAAGAGCTTGTGTGCTGCACAGGCACTCTAGCTCTCAGGCTCTGACCCTGCTCTTGGTGGTGATGGGTGAGAGCGTCACAAGTTGCTCAGGCTGGGAGAGGATCAGCTCTCTGCAGAGGGTTTTTGAACACCTCGTGTATTAGAAAAGCTACAGTGCTTACAAGGCATAACTTCAGCTGCTGCACAATTTATAATTTCCTTCAATTTCTTGAAGCGCTCTAATTTTTACACTGTTGTGAAAGGATCTTTGTTTACAATGATTGCAAAGGGTAATATTTCCAGCATGGGTAACCATGGCAATGAATAATTCTATTTTTAGGAACTGTGCCAGCTGCACTAAGGCCTTATAGTAGTACTCAAGCAGTTTGCTAATGAGAGAATTCTTGTTTATTGTAGGAGATTTTCCTGTGTCCACACGTTAGCCTGTAGTTTCTTAAAAGCACATTCTTTATCAGTAATACATGAAAAAAAGAAACCTTCCAAACCAAAACAAGCTCTGTTACACATCTCCTCTCACAAGTAATGTTTTCATGTGGTTTTTTTCCTTTGGAAATGGTGTTACAAGATACATTTCTTAAGGAGATCTATGGTATGCAATAATATGCTTTTCTTTTACTACCACCTTCTACAATGAGAATGAGCTTAGGATGCTCTATAGCAGCTGTTTCTTGCACAAAAACACAACACCCTGTAAATTGACCCAAAGATATGTGGGTTTTATCTAGAGGAAGGACTTCAACTATTTTAAAATACTAGTTTTATACATAATGTTATTTGAGTAAAGAGTAATTTTATATTATATTGCTTATTGAAAACATATTACAGCTTGAAGTTGAATTACTTCAACACTAAAGCATTGAAATTGATTAAAATATTGTTCTTATACATGTGCAAACATGATTCCTATATTTTTTTAGAAGTGTATAAAATAAGTAAAATATTTATTTTTGCATGTTTCGTTATTTAAATGCAATTTAAATTATTCTAAAAATAAATGTTCCAAACGGAATACTTTTTTAGCTTATATGGTTTAGGGTATGTTCAGAAGAAACCCTTAAGGAATAGCTAAACTACAGTTCCTGTCATTCTATGAAACATAGTCTCAGAGTACAAAAGCAATCAGGTGGAATAAAGCATCCTCTCCCATTTTCAGAAAAACATTACCAACAATACCAAGTCTCTTATCCAAGATGAAAATCCTTAGGAAAGATTTATGGAGCAATTGTTGAATTGTGCAAAGTTGTTTGGAACAGTTGTAGCTTGAGGGTTTCTAGAAAAGCATTTCTTAGCCTTGTGTCTTTGATCATAGAGATGGTGAATGTGCCCAAATAAACAGCACAGCACAAGCCTTCAGGTTTTTCCATGTCACAAAGCAGATTGATCTCTTTTCTATGGTTAGTGAGTGATTTGGTGCCCTAATTAGTGGGCTCTGTTTTCACCAGTCTCTAAGTGACCTATATCTGCCCACAACCAACTGTCGGGTGGCTCACGCAGTGCCCAACCTCTCTCTCTCCCTAGGGCTCCTGATCATCACCCATTCCTGCTCTGCTCTCCAGAAAAAAATCTTCTGCCCAGGTCCCTAAAGACAAAGCAAGATCCACCAGCTACAGCTTCCCAACAAATTCAGTCTGGACTGACTTAAGAGAAACTCCCCCAACGTATGGTTCTGCTTGGCCTGGCATAGTTTGGTTCTTCTGTAGCTCAGTACGCCCCCACCTCTTTAGCATTTTCAAAACTAGGTCAGTTCTGACATGAAAACAGCCTGGAAAAGCCTTAGTGATTTTCCACCAAACTGTCACAAGTCAATGACCGATTTTTTTCTTCCACAGTTTCTTTTTCCAGCTAAGACTGTTCCCTGGGTTTAGCTCAAATAATCAAGTTTCTTGTTTTTCCTTCTGCCCCCTGAAGCTGAAAATACACATTTTGGGGAAATCTACAGCTCATTTTCTTCTCTCCCTCTATTTCATGCCAGTGTGGATGGACAGCCACTGAGAGGGCTGGTCCTCCCAGCCCAGGCACCTGTGTCCCAGCAGGGCTCTTCCCGTGCTCCAGTCGGCACAGCAGCACGGTGCCAGCTCCTGGGCAGCCAAGCCCAGCCTGGACACGCGTGCAAATTAAAGTTTGATGCAAATGGATCTGGTACCTGCTGATTGACAGGTTTCCTCCTGCGTGCATGAAGCCACACTGTCTCCTCTCCCTGCTTCCACTGGAAATTTAGAGATTTTCCAATGGGATGGTGGCACAGGAATAGTTTGTGTGCTTCTGTGCACTGACCTGAGGAACCCGGAGAGACCCAATGGCAAACTTGATGAACCCTGCAGAAATTGCCTAAAAGAGAACTGGTAGCTGACCTTGGGCTGCTGACCTGATCTAAACCCTGAGCTAACCAGTGGTTGCTGCTATTTTCATGGCTGCCCCAGATAGCTGCCTGAAGGCGGGAATGCTCTATTTCTGGGTTTTGTTTTTTAATTTTTTATTAAAAGATGTACTGACAAAGAAAGCGCTACAGAAAGGGAAAAGAAAAAAGCAGGGCAGGGGGGAGGTGGGGGGAGAGAGAGTCACTTCATAGAGCTATTCCAGATAGCTGACAGATATCCAAGCCCAGGCTCCTTCTCAGAGGAGTAAATACAGCGTGCACTTCTGAAGTTCCATGGAGTTACCTTTAATTTACACTGGAGTGCGAGCAGTCCTAGATGGCAGAGCTGCTGCAGTAGAGCAGGGTAAATGATGAGGGAACAGGGAGGCTGCAGCAAGATTAGAAAATAAGTCTGTCCTGAAAAGGGAGATTAAAAAAAATTCACGCTGGGTTTAGAAGCTTGTGGTGGGACCAGTGTTTTGCATGGTGCTGTGGCCGAGCAAGCTGAGCTGGGATCCCTCCTTTTCACTTGCTGTGGGCAACAGACCATGCAGAAATCCTCTCTCCCTTTCAGGCTGTCAATGTGCTGCCCAAAAAGCTCTGATGTGGTGCCTCACACCACAGAGGGTTAAAGTGCTGTAGTTTCTGAGGCAGTCCTGTGTTCATCCTTCTCTGTGGGCTGCAGTGGTGCTCATTAGAAGCAATTAATCTCCAGTGCTGTGCTCTCCTGTCAGCTCGTGCCGCTGTCATGAGTCAACTCGTCCGTAAGGAAGCAGCTGGGCATCCCACGCTGAACAGCGTCTCCTCTGATGTCTCACTTTGCTCTCATCCCTCACAGGTGGTTGGGTAAATGTGTGCCGGGACATAACACGTTAATGACACTCACAGCTGTAAGCCCCACGAATGAGGGAAACCTGGACAGCTTCTGCTGCTGCTGCTGCTGCAAATTAAAGTTTGAGAGATGTGAGCAGTTTGAGAGATGTGAGCCATTCCCCTGTGCCTGGGAGCTCTGCAATCACTTTGTAAGAGGGCTAAAGAGGAAGCAGTGCACAGGTTTGGGAAGTGTTCCCTGATAGGTCTGTTCCTTAACATTAGTGCCTGCTGTAGATGATATAAAACATTGCCATACCTCTCCAGGGACCTCTCTTCATGGACAAACTTCACCAATCTTTGCACCCCTAAGACTATAGAAGTTACTATTCAGCCAGGTCAGAGGCAGGTTTTCAACACCCTCCTGCCACACGCATTATTCTTTGGCCTTTGTATAAACCCACTTAATGATCAGGGCTATGGCTGATGTAAAGCAGCTTGACCTGGTTTTACAGGTGGCACTGTCTGTTCAAGCAGCTCCCAGTACATGGGATGCCCATTGCAAGGCAGCTGCCAGGAGCCAGCCAAGGACCATAGCAGGACTCAGTCTAATTTTTTTTCTCTCACCTAGTGACAGATCACCTGTAATGCAAATCACAAATGTCACCTGGGACAGCATTCTTATTTCTACAACAGGTCTTAGTTCTCCTGAACACTGCAGAAACCCTCCACAAAACATGTAGGAGACAAGGAAAATGTCATTTGGGCAAAGGCCAAGTCTACTTGCCCTGGTTCAAAAAAGTTGATGATACTATCATGCAAAAATGCATGTTCCCATTTAACCTGCCCCACCAGAAACCCAGGGAATAGTGGTATCCACTGTTTGACTTGTCAGCCATGACTTCAGTTTCTCATTTCCACCAAGTGAAATAGTTTTTTCTTAGAGTCTATGTTCACCCAGCTTGTAAGTAATTGAAGAGCAACTTTATTAGATGTAAAGGCTACAAAAACTCAGGTGTTAGGACCCTGTTGTATGACAAAGTAACTTTTCCAGCATTAGGAATCTGGCTGGAGGTGACATGTGGGAGCTTCCATCCCAGACAACCTGAGGGAGGTGACTCAGTAGCTGCTGGCATAACCCTTAGGCTGGCACCTACACAACTCTAGTTTGCTCTACATCCTACACACTTTCTTTGTCCACACAACTGCCTGCTGGTGGTCCGGTCTCTTTTTAAGTTTTGATGCATTTCAAGTGTATTTTTGGGAGAATTTCACACAGAATTCATTAATGCCATGTTAATGAAACACACTGCTGCTGTGCCATTCTGCCTTGCCATGCTGCCAGCACCAGCTCCTGCTGCTGTTTCTGAGCTGAGCAGGAAGAGCACACATGCCACCGTGTCTCCTACTTGTCAAAAGCAGAAAAACATCCTTTCGTACAAAACTATTCTGACTCGTAGCTGATTTGCTAAACACGTTTAAGCACTGAACACTTATTAATAAGTGTCCCTGCAGAGTGCAGGCGGCACCTACAGCCCCGGAGGAAGTGTCAGGGAATGGTTTTGGCAGCGTTTCCTTCCTCCCCTGCAGCCAGGAGCCAGACCCCGGGAGCTGACTCCGGGCAGCTGGCACGGCAGGAGGGATGGCAGACGCGGGCAGACCGGCTCCGAGTTGGAGCTGCCGTCTCCTGCCTTGCTGAGCCGGTCAGTCCCTGCGGGATGCTCCTCCCGAGGCCGGGCTGTGCCGCTGCCTTCTCCTGATGCTGCCCGAGCCCCGCACTCTGCACCAGCCCTGCGCCCATTCCCGCACAGCTCCAAGGGGTATGGGCAGAGAAGAAAGCTTCGGAGGGTGTGGGAGGGGTTCAAAGGCTTGTCGGGCAGAGGCTGCAGAGAGAGGTGTGGTGGGGAATGAATAATGGGGTTTGCAATGGGGGAAAAGAGTTTCTGAATGTGGAAAAAAAATGCTCATCTAGTTAAACCCTTCTTAGTTTCGGGCTCTTCTGCCTGCTTGTGGCTGAATTCCCATTCCTGCAGTTTGTATACGGGTATCAGTCCCGTGCAGTGTGTTTTGTGTTGAGGATCAGTATTGAACATGGGGCTGGGAAGAGACTGAGTCTTTCAAGATGAATCTTCCCACTTGTTTTTTTAATTGCTGCAGCTCTTGCCATTATCTTCCAGCAGCGATTGAGGAAGAGTCTGGAATGAGTCATGACACTCTCCAGTTGTCCCTTGAGATGTCCAGCCTGGAGTGGATGGGATGATTTGCCACGATCCTGTTTGTGCTTTGCAAGCCATGCAGAGGTATAGGCAGCCCAGGTGCACAGAGGGCGATAAACTCCTTCCTGGGGGCAGCTCCCATCCCATGCTGACCCCCTGACAAGAGCACCTCACGAGTGGGAGAGGTTTGCTGGGGTGGTTTGCAAGGGTGGCTGAGTGATGGGCTCCGACGTGAAGACTGCTCTGCCTGGTTGCTCTGCAGAGCTGTGGCTTCTCCCTGACTTGCTGGAGGGAAACTGCCCTGCCAAGCCACAGGCAGCCTTCTGTATTGCCAAGGGTGCAATGGAGGAGCAGGAGGGAGGAGGATGCAAAGGGAAGGCCATTGGATGGAGGAAATACCACTGTTTACCTCTCCGCTGCTAGTCAGTCTGCCTAAGTGCTATGTCTGTCCAAGAAGAGTCTGCTTGAATCAGTGGGTTAGGCTTAGAAATCAATTGTAATGCAAATCCAGAAGAATGCAGCTCTTTGGTGGTACCCCAGGCACTGCCGGCCCCTTCTTGGCTTGCAGGAGCATGGGTTTTACTTAATATCCATGCTGGGCCAAATTCTTCTCCCAGCTTAGGTCATTCTTGTCCAGTTATTCCTCAGACCACTAATTTTTTTTCCTCTATAATCTCAACAGTCTTCCAAGAAGTGCTGGTCTTGTCTGGGATTTTTCTTTTGCCCCTCAGGTCCTGGGTTATCTGTTTTTAGGGCTATGGAGTGGTGCAGTGATCCTGCTGCAGACAGACTGCACTGTGCTGTGCTCATGGGCTGTAAACTTGCCTGAAAAACAAAAAAATGGAGAAATGAGGCTAGTCTGGCCATTATCTGTTGATTTCCATTATAAAGGAGCACCAGAGACCATGCGGTATTTCAGTGATGTAACCTAGTCCTGTACCCACAGGCAGAATTTGGCCCTCTGTGTCCTGACACAGGAGGTGCAGGAAAGCCATGGAAGTAGTTCCATCAGGGCAAGTGCATTAACTTAATGTTTTGAAATACAATTCTCAGCATTAAAATGCATGAACAGAGATTTTACACTAAAATCTGACTTCCTCTGAATTCTCTTCTTTTGTGCCTTCTGCATTTGAGCTTTTGTTAGTCAGTTGATACACAGCATTTTACAGCCTATCTTTTGTGCAGTGGCCTTTCAGCTGTCATGCTCTGATCACATTCAGCCTAGGTGTATAGAGCATTTATTGTTTGCTTTGGGAGTTTTTAATGAACGTTTCATTTAATATTCAGCTTTACTTGCCATTTGTCAGTAAGATCAGCATCCTGTTGGATTTCACTCTGGGCAACCTCAGTGCATCAGCTATGGCTCCACATCTTGTTTCAACAATAGCTGCAAACAGGCCATAGGATCGTTTCTGTCAGTTGTGTATAAAAGTGAAGACAACAGAGGTTTAAATTCAGACCATAATGGAAATTAACCTCTTTTTCTTTCCTTCTCTTCGCAGGCTCTGACCCACTTTTTCCCCTATATCTCATCTCTGGTAAATGTCTTGAGCTCCATCTAAGGGTGTCCTGTCAAGGGGAAACAAGAATTATGTTTGCTTTCTTACCTTGTTTATGCTGCATGGAGCAGGCCTAAGAGGTTTCTCCCTCTTTATCCAATAATATCCCCTTGCTTGCTTTTTATAATAACTCCAGGGCTTGTCTAATAGACTCGCTGGATAACTGGCATAATACAGATACATATGAAATCTGCTTTGCTGAGAGGAGTAACAGTTTTTCATTAAGACTATTAATGTCCTTTGGGGACTTTTATTCTGTTTCACTGAAATGCCTACAAATATGTAGGAGAAAATATACTCATGTTAAATGGTTGGATAATTCTGCCATCTTAGCTAAGAGATGGCCAAGCACTGTATGAGACATCCTGCAAATTCTTCAGCAAAAATAGTGAAAGCCAAAGTTGACATTTTACATATATTTTTCTTTTAGAGCTATAAGAAGCAATCCCAATCCTCTTATGCCTTGTTTTTATATAGAAATAAAAACACAAGCAAGAGCAAAAGCCAATATTTTCTTGTTGTTTTCCTTGGTAGGTCACCGCTAACAGAACATTTTTTAAAATCCCAGCAACTGCTACTGAATCCTGACCTGATTTGGAATCTTTTCAAAGCACACAAATAAAACCAGGTTGACAAAGCTGATTTCAGAGACTGGTTTGCCTTTGGTTATCTCAGCTGGGATTGCCACAGGGGCAGGAGAAGCACCAGCAAACTGATCAGCCACCGGCATTGCTTTCAAGAATACTTCATTACTCTGGAATAGCAGCATCAAATCCTATAAACTTCCTGAGATAGCTGATGTGTTGGTTATGGCATTAGCAATTGCTTTACATGAGCAGTGACCTCCAGAAACACCTTTTCTCCTTCTATTTGCCTCTTAGCATTTTCTTGAGTTTTCTCTTTCCAGCACCCATGTGCACCTTTAGTGCCTACAGCACTGACTTTCCCTAGTGTTTGTTTCTTCTTCTGCACGTTTATGCCTGTTATTTCAAGGGGAATTGATGCTCTTTTGAAAGCTCTTGGAATTGGCTTCCTTTTTGTTACAGGCACTGCAAATTTGCCATATTTTCCCCATAGTAGGGCTCCAGACCCACTTGTCAGTCATTTTTGCAGGATCAATTACTCCACGAGAGAAGGTATGAATGGGCAAATAAACTGACACTGAGAACAGTCATAAACATCCTGGCTGTAAACTCCCCTGACATTTCTATAACTTTTTTTTTTCCCCCCCAGAGTTTATCATTTAAACGTGAAGCAAGCTGTATTCAGATAGGAAGTGAGGAATGATGGGGAGGGAGGAAGAAGGATGGATAATCAAGGCATAGATCATTATAGTGATTAATTTAACGCCATGTGCTTATGTGGATGTGTTCCAGGATTTTGTTGCACAACAGAAAGCGATCTCAAGGAGTTTTGGGATGCATATGAAGTTTTATTGCTCTTGCTAACCCTCATCTCTAAATTCAGAGTTTTGGTTTTCTTTAAAATCATGGATCTCACTAAAATGTCAATATTCTGTGACCTGCTCTCTTTGTATTTCTACATAGTCTTCCTGTATTTCACTCCCGGGTTCTTCCTCAAAAGTGAGTGCTGCCAGTGTTGCTATTGCCTCCCCTCTGCAAATCACCCATTTCACAAAGGCTCTACTCTTGAATTCGAGAAAAGAGATTTCCTCCCTGGAGGACCAGAATTTTATCCACATCACAGAGCTTTTACTACTCTGTAATACACAGTAATCATCTAATACCTCTCTTCTTCATCCATAAAATGAAAGCATTAACATCCCCATCTGTCAAAGACTACATGTAAACATTCATTCCTCCCAGTGTCATGGAGATCCACATTCCTTTTCGTACAAGCACTGCTGCCTCTTTTTTCCTAGCTCCTGATCCAGGGCAGCAGCCTTGAAGAATATTTCAGAAGATATTCACACTTTAGTGATTCATCCTCACATGAAGGTAAATACGTACGTAAGCATGTACTTGCAGAGGGGTTTCCACAAGTCATCATGTACTCAGCATCTGAATAATATTTTAGAGCCATGAAAGGAAAGCTGATTTTAAGGAACCACAATAATTTCAAAATTCAGGGGCTGTATTCCAGCAAGCAGGTCACATGCCTGCAGTCCTATGCTGTTTCCCCCAAACATTTTGGAATCTCTCAGCTCAAAATCTTGCTTGGTGAGTTTTCCATGATGGTTGTCATTGGTCTATTAATTCTAGCAGCTCCAGGGAAAATTCTATCTGTGTCTTCCTGCAGCTACACAGCATGTGATTTGTTTTCATCTACATAATCCATCTGTCCCCCAGTCTGAGAGCCCTAGGTGCCAGGGAGCATGGGCTCAGTGAGCTGCTCTGAAAGGCACGGACAATAACCTTGCATAATTTCTGGCTTTTTTTCTTAGCATCTGATTAAATTAATGTGATTCTCTGTATGAGTCATGTAATGGGTGTCTCTTTAATGTGCATCTTCTCAGCTGTGGCGCCTGTTTCTGAGACGTGATGGATATCAGTAAATGGAATTACAGGTGCTTGGTTCATCCCAGAATCTCATCTGAAAGAGTGTGATAATTCCTTGGTGTGGCCAGAAATCACATGCCTCTTTACCTCTGAGCATGGAGTAGGCTCTGGCCCATGGATGCTCTTCCTCCAGGTTTGTCCATCCTGAGGACTTCAGCAACAGCTAAACAAGAGGCAACCATCAGCTCAGACAGGGAGCCCTCCTAGGGAAACTGTCCTGCTTGTTGGGATGCTGTGGGGAGGGGTCCGAGCACACCAGCACTAGCACAGCCTCCCTGGATCCAGCTCTCTGTTACCTGTCACAGGAGCACTGCCAGCTTCCAGCAGATCTGCTCTGGTTCATAGGTCTGACTCTTTACTCAGATTTCCCCATCAGACCTCAAATACTGAAAAACCAATCTTTATGGTGTGGCCTGTTTAGTGTACACTTTGTCATGTTTTTCTCCCAAATATTCTTGATTTATTTAAAAGTACAAAGATCTGTGGTATCTGATCCAAATGGACTAGAGGACCTGACAGGCCCCATCACCACCACTGCAACATCTGGCTCTGTGTTAATTGTGGCAGGCATTGAATCAGGTACTTAGAGTGTATGTGTCTGTGTTTGCACAGTGGAAACTCTCCCCATGCTCCTCAGAGCCTGATGGTGCTGGATTTTTTTTTAAATCTAAAGATTTTTGATTTTTGGATGTTTACATTCAGGTGGGAATAGCTGTAGGGGGACATAAGGCTGAGGACAAGTAGCAAAACCTGGGAGTGTCCAGCATGTTGGATATTAGGAAAATATGCACAGAGTTGCCCAGTAAAATTATGCCTGTTGGACAACATTAAGGCTTTCCCTGCAAATATGTAACCCACAGGGGTACTCTGTAAAAAGCAATCCAGACAAAAAGAAAGAGGATGTGTTCACTTTTAAGTTGACTGAAACCATTTTTACTTCCCTTTATCATTTTTTTGCAGTTGCTGTTGCTTTAAAACTCTTTCTTTCAACCAGGACAAACCATGTTTCTTTTCCAAAAATTGTTTGTCTCCACCACAGTGTGTTTCCACCATACCTAGAATTTCACAGTCTTGTGTTTTGAGAGGATGGGGAGGACCCTGATTCCAGGCTCTGCAGCAAATAAGTACTAACATCTCGCCTCGTTGTTCCCAGACTTTCTCTCTCCTCAAGCGAGCTTGATGCTCCCTCACTGAAAGAGTTTTGAAGTCTTTGCTCTGGAGACACTCTGGAAAGGTTCTGTGATATTGAAATGACTGGTTTGTGTTCAAAATTTCGTTGCAGCTCACTCTCCTGCCAGAGCAGGTGCTACTGGTTGGTTCCCAGGTTTGCATGTCACTGAGGTCTGTGCTAACCTTGTCTCTTCAGCACTGGAGGGAAATGGATGCAAGAGGAGACCAAAGGAACTAGCACAGGAGACAAATACCAGGCAATAATAGTTCCTAAGTGAAAAAGGCCTCTGAGGGATCGCACAAAAATAGGGGTAGATCTGCATGAAGTAAGTAACAAATCGAAAACACACCTTGCTATTAAGAAAAATGAAAAGCAGGTGAAATTTCATCTATGTTTGTGAGTTCTTCTCCTGATGCCTATCTCTCCTGGGAGAAATCAGCCCTTGAAGCCATGTGCCTTGGAAAATCCCCAGCTCACAGTTTCCTAGCTACAACACCCAGCAAGGGATTTGGTTTGTAATCAAGCCTGTAGCTAGCAAGACTTTATTATCCATAAATCTTTGAATTTTTCTTGGTGAGAGGGAAATGCATCTCAGGCCCATCCAGAACCTCCCTCATGGTGCTTCAGCCAAGCACATGAGGCCACATGGGTCCGTGTCCTGAAGAGGTCACTAGGCCATCAAGATGTCAGTCTGCTTATGGACTGATTACCTCATGTGCCTCATAAGCAGCACAGTTTCTGGTGCACAGCAGCAGGGCCACCTCCCTTCCTCACTCCCTGTGTCCACCAGCTTGCAACACACCAGCAAATCAGCTAACTGGGCTGATTTTGGAGTAATTGTTCTGTCTGGTCGGGGAGGGGGTGCACTCCTGACAGCGAGAGAATTTGAGGAGCAAAGAGCCAATTCTGTGGGTCACAAAATCACTGCAAGAGAGAAGACTGGGCTATTTTCAGAGGTGAAGAGGAAAAGTTATTTTGAAAGGACAGGTTGGAGTCAGAAGAAGTGTTTGCAGCTCAGTGTCCTCTTCAATGTGTTGTGTAGGTTTAGAGTGTATCTGCACAGCCCCATGACAGGCGGTTCACATCATACATATGGGATGGTAATTCCAGATGCACCTCCAGAGTAAGCCAGCTGGTTCCCTCCAAGGTGAAACCCACCCCAAGGGTTGGCTGGACTCAGCCATTTCCCTTGGAAGACTTGCCCCTGGGCAATAACACCTTGTGCTGGCAAACCTAGCACAGGGCTGTACCGTGCATCAGGATCTTCTTTTCCCCTCTTGGAGGGCAGAACACCCCCAAGTCTCCCCGCTTCTCCCATGGCTCCAGGTCACAAGTCACCTCTGCTCTGCTCTAGCCTTTCCTTGGAGGAATGCCAAGGGAGTCCTGCAGGGCACAGCGTTGGCAGGAGGAGACGAGTGGGACCTGGCTGCATCCCCTACCCATTCCCACTGTGGCACATTTCAGCACTAGAAGGGAAGGGAGTGGAGCCCCCAGGCCCTGGGCAGGGAAGGGGATAGAAGGGAACACAGGACTGCTGTAGATACAGAGGCAGTAGCTCTCAACTAATAACAGTTCTGGTTTTAGACATTTTATATGCTTTGGGTTGTGACATTTACCACAGCGTTGATACAAACCCCATCACCAAGGCCAAAAGCATTGCAGCACCTTGAGATCACTGTGTAGGTGTGTTATTCTTGCTTTTTCTCATTTTTAACATGGTTGTGCTATTGTCTTTAGGTCAACCTGCCCAAATTCAAGTTTCACTGCTGCACCACATGCCTGCTGGACTTCAGCCAATGCCACGAGACATGACCAGTGCCTGTCTTTGAGCTTTGATTTTAGGAACTCTCGTTACCAGAGGGAAAACAGATGCTTTCCATCCAGACTAATCAGGGAAGAAGTTTCACCCAGGGGATGCATCTGTTTAAAGATAGTTTAAATGTAATCAAATTGGTCAAGTTTGAGGACCAGCAGAGCTCTGCCATGAGGGACAAAGCAAAGGGCCTGAATAAAAATAATAAAATCTGCGCTCACACGAGATTCTGGGGACTGTGCTGTGCACTTTGCTATGAACTGAAATACCCGGAGGATAAAACAGCAGCTGGGATTAAAACAAAGCTGGCATCAGTCCAAAGTACCAGTAAATCACGTGGGATTATTAGTTCACTAGAGATTTTACTGGTGTGGAAAGAAAAGAATGTAGAAACCGATTTCTGCTAAACAAAGGAGTTAAGCGGAATCTCCAGCAAAACTAAGCCTTCATCTTGCAAAATCTCTACACAGTTCTTAACTGCGAAATTAACAACGTATGAAGCTCTAAATCCACTGTTTCCAAACAGGATTGGGGGTTGACAAGGGCTGCACCATTCCATAAGGGATTATTTTTCTCCATGAGGTTTATAAAATGACACAAAAAGGGTAGGGAATAATCAAATGTGAATAGATTTCTTATCTACAAAATTTCCTTTTCTGTTTATACAGATGTTGAATGTGAACACAAAGGAGAGCAAGCATTTGGCATGTTAGAGGAGAAAGGCGGAAGAGGTGAGGAGGAAGGAACACATGGTAAAAAAATCGGATATAAAAGAGAGACTTAAAAACAGAGTGGAGCAGAAGCGTCAGAACAGTCCTTAAAATAACCTGACTGATGGGTATGATGAATGATGCAGAACCAGTGCTTGCTGTAGTCAGGTGTCCAGATGAAGCATCCTCCTTTAGCCACATTCCCTGGGAGGCTTCAGTCTGGACCACTTGCCAGAAACCAGCCACAGCTCGTAGCTGGTACCATATGACAACAGATGTTTAACAACATCCTCTGAGAAATAAATTTGTGCAAAACACCGGTAAACATGTACTGATACCCAACAGCATCAAATCAGTGGGAAGACTGGGTTTTATCATGGAGAACAGGACTGGAGAGCAATTAGAAGTGGACCAGTACTGTCTCTCTCTGACTGGAGTCTGCTGGATGTCTGATGTGCTGCCTTGTCTCATTACTGAGGCTGGTACGGCTTTATTGACAATATATCTGAAGTAACTATTTTTAAAATGAAAACTAAACCATCCCCTCTTCTCTCCAAGGCAAACATTACATTTTAGAGGTTATTTAGTAAATCAGTTGCTCTATATAGGTTTTTGGTCACAGCTATGGTGGAATGTGCCTTGGGCTTTGCTTTGCTAAGAAGCACAAATTAATCCCACGCCACTCTTTCTTCCAAGGCTCCAGCACAAATGGTTCAAAGGAAAGTATTAGTGCAGACTGCATTGAACTGTGCATTAATTGAGCTTGCTGCAAGGCAGGCATATACAAGGCAGGCTGCAAGTGAAGCATTGCTTGAGGAGGGGAATGAGTATTCTGGGGTGAGAGTAATCTGGCCACAGCCTCTGGCCCAGATTTTTGCTGAATTCATTCCCTGACATTTTCTTAGAGCCTAAGTATTAGGAGCCCAAATGTCTGAGTAGGATATGGGAAGTGGATACTTTGAAAGCCTCTGTCTGCGTCACTGCATTATCTCATTGTGGCAGACACTTCAAGGTAATGCCACTCATATGAAATTCACGCCAACTATTCCTATCTCAAGATTTCATATCATCTCTTATGATGCTATCTGAGCCCTCTACACAGTCAATACTACTTGGAAACTCTAGTACCTAGGTGTAGGTAGTCCATGGATTTTTCCTCTCCTTGTGGTACGAGGGCTTCAGTTTTTCAGCTTTTTTTTCTTCTGCTTTAAATCCTTCTCTGTTTGATGAGCTGGTTTTACTGTGTCGTTGAATAAGCTTTTGGGGGTGGATGATCAGCAACTAGAATTCACCGTTTCTTTTAGAAATGTGACCAAGAAGGTAACTTGAGATCATAATCATTAATAAAAAGAATTGTAAAAGAGGACATAAGAGTCTCTCTTTCCTTGTACCTTCATGCTCCTATTGGAGTACATCTAACCAACAATATTAAGAATGAAATTCAAGTCCTGCCTTTCCTGTCTTGGAGTCTCTGGAGCAGCCATGGTCCCTTTGTAAGCCAAACCCATGCATTTGTAATCCTATTCTATTTTATCACCGATATAATGACATTTACTGGAAAGCACGTTAGGAAAAAACAGTCTGAGCTGATTTCTTTTAAACTCCTGCAATTTAGCCTGCAAGTCGGAAGATGGCAGCAGTAAAGCACGGTTAGGGCCTTTTTTGTCCACAGGCTTTTGTTCCAAACCATGTTTTTGTTCCAAAAAATGGCATTTTTTAAAAAAGGTGTAATTTTTAACAGTGCCATCAAGTATGACAGGCATTCTTCCAATAGAGGAGAATCCATGACTGCCTTTCATCCTGATGGAAACCAGCATCAGAGGCAGAATATACCTTATTACACGTAAGAGCTTTTAAAAAAATCATGTTGCTCTAATATCATCAGAAAACTAGTGTTTCATCCTATCCATCCCCCCCCATATTTCTGTAAATGTTCATATACATATAATTACATGATAGAATGAGCATTACTGAAATTCAAGGATTTTTCTTTTTTTAAATTAAAAAGCCCCCTATTTGTATTGCAAGCATTTCTCCCATTTCTTTAAAGCTCAGGAAAAGCAGAAAGGGTCTGCAGTGGGAATATTCTCTAAGTCTTTGGCTGTGAGTCTGTCAGCTTCACCCACAGCTTAGCAGGGTGTCAGCTATCAAAGGACACGGTGATGCCAAGAGACAGTGTGTTTGACTGAGGCTGTTGTCACAGAAAGAAAAGCCAAGAAATGAGGCCCTGTCACCGAGTCTGTGTCTTCTTCTGCAATAATAACTTAATATGGTTACTAGACCGTATTCTCAAGGGTTACTCTCTGACATGACTGTCAATATGCTTGCTGAGCCTTGGCTTGACAAGGCCTGCCCTTCTTCAAGTTCTGACCTAACCAGTTGCCTTTCTTTGCTGGATCCTTGCAAATGTCATTGCATTTCACTTTCACTTCAGAGAGATTTGAAGCAATTCTATCTACTCCTTTCTGTCACTTTAAGGGGACAGTTCTGGAAGCACTCCTGTGTGAAGCAAACCAGATGCTGGTTTTGACAGTGTGTGATACTGTCTGTGGTATAAAACCAGTGCAATATGTCTATGGATGACAGAGTTTTCCCGTCAGCCATGTACCTCACACTCTTCACTTCGGTGAGGATGACTTCCCCTGGGACAATTTTCTGTAACTACTACTGAAGAACCAGGTGCCCTTTTCTAGGCAGAGCTCTTCAAGTGCTCTGGTTGTGCAATGTGTCATTGCAGTGTGCCCTTCCCTTGAGAATGATGAATTCTGCACAGTTTCTTCTCCCTGGGCTAAGCTGTATGCTTTAGTCTGACAGACAAGATTCATATGTCTTCAGTTAACAGGGTCAGGAGACCAAGTAATTTCTGGTTTTCACTGGATATAAAATACATATGTAATTGCACAACATGCCAGTGTTGCCTTTATTTTGTAACATTGATATATTCGACCTGTATTCATGGCTGTGGCATGGAAATAGCTTGGGACAGTCACATAGTGTTTTCTACAAGAAGTTATTTATCTTGTGCAGCATATTTCTGCTGCTCAGCTGCTACCAGTGAGTGTTTCTTAACTTCCTCAAAGAGCCTGAGCAGGCTGACATCAGTCAAAGATCAAATCCCATGTGATTAACTGTGCAATGACCACAGCTAATATGGTCTTACCCTGTATACCTCTAGTAATCCATGTAAGACCTAAGTAATCTAGCCAAAATAATAATTTGTGAGGAATGCATCAGTTGTCAGAAAGGGAGAAGAGTAGCTGTGATTCTTCTGCCTGTCCCAGACTCGGGGCTCCTAATGATGAGAGTTGCATCTTCCCACAGCAACACAGCTGCTTCAGAGGGCAGCTACAAGTCGCTGCTGTGCACTTGTTCCTCCTGGGTAACACAAAAACGTAACCCGATCCATCACTGAATTACTCCGGAGTTCAGACAATAGGATACAACTAATTTTACAAAGCTCTGCTTATTACTTGCTCTAATGAAGATGCAATGGATCCTGATGACATAAGCTATAAAATTACCAGTGTGGTTTGACTCATGTACTGGCCATGCAAGAGAAGGAAAAAAGGCTGTTCAAAAGCTAGTACTGTCCTATGTCCTGAGAACCAACTGGATTTCCAACCAATTTTTTGAGGTACCCTGACCTAGTATTTAAGAAAAAAAAGGTTTGTAATGAAAAAGACAAGTTAGGTCAGAAATGTGGAGACTGTATTTTTTACAGAGCTTATTTTACAAACCTAAGTGCTGTAATGTGGTACTATAAATTTTCATAGAAAAAAAACCATCCAAAGGTAATGAATGGACATATCCCCTTAGAACTGGGGAGAATGGAGTTTATGAAAACTGAGTAAGCAATTTATGAAATCAGAGTAGACAGCACCACAAATACCACTCAGTCACACATCTTCCTTAGATACATTGGCTCTGCACATGCCTACAGGTAAGATTGAGTGATCTTCCCTGTTTTGCTGTATTTAAAAACAAGATTTGAATCACGTTCTCTCAGTAGAGAGAGCTTCTATGTAATGATTGTTGTCAGTAATAACAATTGAACTAATGCTTTCCTTATATCACTCAGTCAGTGGGGCCAGGCAATAAAATAACCTGTCTCCCTTTAAATTAAATTTTGCAATTGGAATCATTGGTACTACTTGGAAAAATCCCTGCACAGAAGGAATATATTTTTTTAAAAAATGAAATAAAATCCCTGCACACTGATGCTATCTTGATAGTGCCTAAAAATCCATCGTTGTGCCAACTTTCATTTCCTGATCAAATCAGAATAAGTGAACATTATTCATAAAAATGTCTGTAAAAACTTTGATAGAAACATATAGAATATTGCCTGGGAAAACCCTCAGTCACTCACGACTCTAAGGATATATATTAATGGATTTTTCCTATGCATCTAATCAGAAAGTGGTTTTCTTCACTACAGGTGGTTGTACTTCCATTGACGTTCAAAATAGAAAATGATTTAGCTACTCTGTCTGAGGTAGGGCAGATGTTCCCATGTATTGAATGGATCCCAGTGCCCTCCAGAGACAGGATTTTATTCAGTACAAGCTGGGGTGTATTACAACAGCTTAAAGCACTCTTATTTCTAATTGTCCCTGTGGAACAATCAGAAGTTCAAATTTGTGGACAAATTGGCTTCTCAATACGTGCACATTCAGGCTGTAAGGCCTTGATCCCTCCATCTCCCTTTGGGTGCTAAGCACCTGCATCTGCCAGTGCTGCACTTGAGCCAGCCTGTTCCCAGTCTGACTGTGGGGGACGGGATGCGAGCAGGAGGCTGCTCTCTTGGTATCCCCAATTCCTTGTGTTCCACAGAACATGTCACTGCCCATTCCAGAGGTGATGCTGTGGATGGAAACACCCGCAAACCTTTGTGCAGCTGTGGGTCCAGTGAAGCAAGGACTGTCTTTGTGGGATCAGCTCTCAGCCACAAAAATGCTGAACTAGAAAAACCCTCAAAGAACTGCTTAGGAAGTCTGGAAATGAAAGCTGAGCTTTTGGTATTCGTTTCATGTTGAGCTACTGACTCTGGAAAAGAAAGGAATTTGAGATCTGTGTCAATTATGAGACAATTATTTTAGACTGTCAGTAGTGTCCCCGGCTCGCTATGCCTGCACAATTTGAGAAAAAGGTCTTTCATACTGAGAGATACTGTTGCAGAAATGTTATTTATTGGCATTACACACATGGGAAGAACTTCACCACCCCCAGTCAAAGCTGGAGAACAGCCTATGACATATAAGCAAGGCCTTAAGAAAGTATCTGTGGAAGGCACTTGATTACAGAGCACAGTGCAGTGATTACAAACCAAGGTACTCCCAGATCAAAAACCTTAGCTGGTACATTTTAACCTCTATGAATAATTTAAAATATTCTTCTGAGCCAATTTCTACATTCAGTATTTGGAAATAAACCCAATTTTCCCACATATGGCTAGAGCTTCAAAGTGATAAGAATTTGCACATGTAATCCTTACCTAGTTGCTCAGTAGGACATTAGCCACGTGCTTACATTAATGGTTAGGCTTTTCCATAGCACAGGGCAGAATACTGTAATTGGTGGCAATGCAGACCCCACCTGCAAGGCCTGGAATATTGCATTTTCCACATTTGCCTCAATTCATTAGTTGGAGCTGTGAAAATAGAATGTGACATCCGCCTGGGTTTGTGTGTGCAAAATAGCAGCTGTGTGAGACATGATAGGCAATAATTGGCTGCCTGCAGAGCAAGAAAACACCCACATAAATGACGTCTCTCTCTTCTAAAACATTAGGCAAGGAAGCCTTTCAACAAGGGGCAGGCAGCCTCTCAGGAAACAACTGTCAAATCTGCTTACATCATTGTGTCTCATTAAACTGGGAAATGCAACTCTTCTAATCATTAGTTCAGACAGCACATCCTCCCACCATCCATCAAGAAAGTTTTATTGTAATGGATTATTTGTGTCAGTGTTCACCATGGCAGAGTTCTTAGAGACTCCTGTAATGCAGTCATTTTTCCTTTTACAGGAAGTAAATGAACTATTTAAAACTAGGGATTTTCAGGAAGGAAATAGAAAACAACACAAAAAGCATCATTACATTGCCAAAAGAATTCACAATGGACCCACACCTTTGACACTGTTGTCTCTTCAAACCACTCTGTCACAACAAAGGTATGGAAGAGTCAAAGAAAAGAAGCAGAGGAGATCAAAGGAATGGCACATCTATTAGGAATGAATATACCATCCAAGTGTCTTCAAAGTAGAAGTGAAACAGCTTGGAGGTGGGAGTGGTGACATATGGGCCTACAAAGTCTCAGTGAAAATAAGGAATTAGCATGGAGTGTTATTCACCATTTCTCATAATTCAGAAATCATACCTATAAAATGAACTTACTGTGTTCAACACTGTTCAATTCCCAGCAGTCAAAAGGATGTACTTTCCATATAACACACAGCCAAACAGTGGAACTCACGCTACAGGGTACTTTGGATGCTGAATGAGGAGTGCTCTCCATTAGTCTGTAGAAGATAGAACCTCTGACAGCTGAAATAACTGTTACTTCAACTTCATGATGAAGAGCTTCTCTGGACTGCTGAAACGTGGGAGGTGCAATGTGTGTCCTATTCTTATGCTCTTCCTTAAACACTGACTTCCATGAGCCAGTTGAATCTTTAATGTGAGCGAATAGACTTACTGGCACGTTTCAGTGGTGTAAATAAATTTTTTCTGATGCTATCATTATTATAATGGAAGTGACAAAACAGCACCTTATATCATTAGAATTATTTATTTTTAAAAACATGCTGTTTTCACTAGTGTAAAAAAAACCATCAAAAGCCTCTTTGCCTGGAACTGGAAAGTAATATGGAGCCAGGAACAACTGGTATTAGAGCCAAGACCTTGAATCAGTAGTACAGTTATTTTTCTCCATCTTTTCAGATTATTCCTTAATGACTCTTTTTATTTTAAATTTGTAAGATGCAATGTTTTCCTTTTTTTGACCTGTAGCCCCCACCTGATATCAATTTTCCTATTAAAAAGGAAAATCAAGGCAGATCCTAAAAGCATCTAAAATATGTAGTTAAGAAAACACCTCATCATATTTCCAACACCTTTCAGCTGTGATGCCAGGACAAGGCACAACAATGGCTGTGACTCCTTAGGTTGCTGTCATCCAGAGCATTCAACCACTGGATCTCATTATGTGCATGTTTTGGGGTGGGGACCTTATACAGCCTACAAGCAATACCATGGTGTAGTCCCAAGAAAAATAACATCTGAAAGTTATCTTGAGCTCTCAAAAGCTCTGCTCCTCCTCAGCCATGTGTGGTAAGTCACAAAAGGAAAAAGAAAATAAAAGCAACATGGTCAGCAGTGTGACCTTTACATCTGCAAACCCACTGGAAGTCAGAAGAAATTGTCTCCTGGTACAGGAGATACTGAGCAGACAGACCACAGCAGCAGCTGGCTGCCTGGCCAAATGCAGGTTCTGGCACCTGAATGCCACAGAGGCCTGCTAGGTAACTGATAAGCAGAAGCATTAATTTGCCCTCTGTTTTGGCACTCTTCAGGTTTACAAGAGTAAACCACTGGCTTTTGACAATAGCCAAAATCAGGGGCTTTTTAAAGTCTCAGTATAAAGAAAGGTGGGTGCTTTCATATTGTTGTGTCCTCACTACTTATTTCCTTCAACTAGCATGAAACCTTGTAGTTTAAATAATCAGCAGAGGTGCAATAATACAGTTAGTGAAAAACAGAAAAACATGCTTGTGAAGGATAGAGAATGAGTATAAAATGGGATGAGATTTTTATTTTTCTTCATGAATTTTGTTCAAAAGCTTTGAGTTAGCTAAGACCATGGTTTCTATAAACAGTGTCTGCTTGATATGTCTGGTATACTACTAATATGCAACACAGAAAAGAAGGTAAGGATAGAGAACAATACAAGGAATGAAGGTTCAAGTGTTTGTCCCTGTAAAGGCCAGCCATAGCATTGGCTGCTGCCTGGGCTGTCCAGTGGTTGACACCAGCCAGCATCCCACTGCCTGCACTGGAAAAGGTCAGAATGAGCTGCCTGTGCCTGCATGGTGGCTGAGGAACTGAGTCAGGCATCCACATCCCTCTTCATACTGTGTGGCTGTCAATCCTGGAGGAGAAGAAGGAGGTGAAAGGAGGGTATCATGATGGTTAGGGGCAATCTGCACGATGACTGTGTCTTGAGCATCCCCCAAGACAACAGGAAGAGCAGACGCCGTCCCTCCACTGCCAACTCTGCTCCGGTTTCCCATTCTCTGATGGGATAACATCAGAAACAAAGATAAGATCTGGCCTGAACTTGGGTTTCTTCCTTTGCTCCTCTTCACTCATGTGACAGCAATGCTGGAAGGGAAGTAGGGACCACTTACCAGTGAGGGAAGGGACAAGGCTTCTAATGGGAACTGGTGTGAGATGGCATGGGGCTGGGATGCCTGGGGGTGATGGGTGACTGTATCTCAGGTAGTGAGAAGCATTGGGATCTCATACTTTAGGAAAACTGAGAGATATGAGAAGAGAAAGGAAATATCAGGGAGTTTCTTTTCTCCAGTACTTTGCGCAGAAAAAAGTCACTTTTGGCTGTGCAGCTAAGGAAGACTGGACTGGCTCTTTGCTCTGCAGGAAATACAGGGAGAGCCGTTCATACTCTTTGTACAGTAACCCAAAAAGCAAACACGGACCAAACTCTGAAACTAAAACGAATGGCTTAATTCTATATGATGTCGAATATCACAAGCTTCTGTGGGGCTGTGATCTTTGGAGGCACCTCAGTGTGTCAGGGTCTTGCAGTACTGAGGGAAACTAGTGAGACTGCTAACACGTGGAAGCAACGTGAGACCTGGGTAAGTGACCTGAATGGGACCCATGAGACCCAGATGCACTCCATGTGGCCCTGTGGGTGGGAATGTGGGTGGAAAATCCCTTCCCCTTCAAGTGCTTCTCTTTACCTATTCCCGTAATGAACAGAAAATATCCACCTCCATCAGAAAGCTATTTGGGAATCATAACCATCAAGGAAAAGCAAAGCATTTCATTGAGTTTTCTCAGGGGCTTTGTGCTAAGTGTATTTTACACTATCCCAGTGTCAGAGTCAGCCATAAAATTACTGTATTAAAAATATAGTCTGAGAGGTGTGACTGACTAAGTCACTGTGTGGCACTGGGCAGAGTCTCTTGAATGCCCTTCTTAATAGAAAACAGTGGTAGTAACATCTCAGTGAGTAGCTGTAGGGTTTGATGTTAATGATTATACACTGTTTTGAAAGTTCAGACTTGCCATAAAAGTACTGATATCAGGGTCTGGGTATATGTGAAATGAAGTTATGTTCTCAGTCTCACTGCTGGAGGGGAACAATAAAACCTTGCACAGAGGTCATTGGCAGTTTCTGAAGGAAAGATATAGGCTGTCACAAAAGCTGCCCTATTCCTTCAGCTCTGCCAGGTTAGGGGCAGGCTGCTGATGCTGCTACCTGGAAATACTTGCATTAAATGTGCCTGCACTACTCACATTTGGCAAACATTTTTTTTTCCACTCCCTTTTTCCCAGCACAAAGTTCTTTTGGAAAGCAATAGAAAATAGTTAAAAGGAAATCCCTTCTCTAGAAGCAAATGCACTTGCTAAACTTTTACTCCCAACATACGGGTCAGGGCCCTGCCTTAGTTTTCAGAAGCAATATAGGTCAGTATAATGTAGGGATCATGCCAAGTATCCCTTACCTGTCCTCTCAGATAGGCATGTTATTTTTTCCCAGATGAAAATGCTAGACTAAAATTTGGCAAGAAGACAAAACAGCCATACACAGGCTGGTAATGATGATATCATCTGGTGTCCTGTAGCTTTGAGTTATTAACAGAACAGCAAAATTCATTAGCATGTCAAAGCACCACAGCCCAGAATGCACACAGGCCGGCATAAAGAATTAGGGCATGAAAGACAGCTTATGTGGAGAGTCACTGACAATGAAAAAAAGAGAATATTGTGCTTGGGGCAATTCTCATTCATCAGAGTCTTGTCAGTGTGGTTAGAGAATACAGAATAAATGTGTCTAACCACGTTTTGTTTGGCCACACTAGAAAGCAAAGGTTATGAGGGTATCCTCCAGTTTTTTCTATTCAGCAGATTCAGATGTGTATAGAACCCTTTTCTCTTCCTCATCAGCAATTTCCTTTCTGCTGTATAGTACATGATGCCATACCATAAAATAGAATGTATAGCAATCAGTCTACTTTCTGTCTCTCTAGATTGATGTATTTATACTCTCAGGCAATGTAAATCACTGCAGGCTCCCTGAAGTCTTCAGGGTAGTGTTGATTTAGAGTGTGAGGTCTCCAGACCAAAGCCACATGTGGTCATGCTGCAATCTGCCAAGGTAGTGCAAGCTGATGCAATAATTGTGCAGGTGATTTTGATAATACTCTTCTCCTGTAGATACTGGTGGTGATAATTAACCAAACAACAGTCCCTCTGAGTTACTCATCTATCAAGGGTCATTTCAATGCTGAGGTGTCTGTTTTCCAGGCAAGACACGAAACTGATTTTGCGTTTATGGTAACTGTTTCATGAGGAAGTGTAATGCTAATGAAATTGGGTGTTCTACTTAGATCCCAAACTGGAAAATTGCCACTCTGCCTATTTGAAGGTTTGTTTGTTTGCTTTCAGTGCACTGTTCTCCCATTGGGGGTTGAGAATAGGGTATATCCCTCCTCAAAACTTGGTAAGTACCTCTAAAGTCAGGTTGCATGACTTTGGCAGCACTACCATTTCTATCTGTGCAGGGTAACATGAAGTGAGAGATTGTTTTACTGACATTAATGTTCAGTGGAACTGGAGCAGCCCAGTATGAAAAATGGATATTAGTTAACTAGCAGGTGTTAGGTATGAGTAATGAAAGAAATGTGGGAGGCAAACGTAGCCCACTCACTTTGTGTAATACTTGTATCTGTGCAAAGAATGGACTCTTTGTGCAGGCATAAGCCTTGCATTCATTTCCTGCTCTGATCTTATCTACAGAATTTCAGTGACCCTGATATGCCATTAAATTTGGGTACCTATACACTGAACTACTCCTCCGGTTTTTATTCATGTGTTGGCACTACTGGTCACCCCATTTTTCTCCTCTACAGACAGCTCAACACCCTGTAATATCCTTGGGCTGCTTTTGTGTGGAAGTCATAACACAAAGCAAACGTGATCTGGTAATGGCAGTCAGAGCTTTTGAAATGGAGCACGCTGTAATGTGATCACACGAGTAGCCAGACATACACTGCCCTCAGCCTGCAGCAGCCTCAGAGGTTTGCTATTTTAAAGATACAAAAACTGTCTGTCTATGGTCTACCTATAATCTATAGCCTAAATATCAGCTATCTATAGTCCACCATGCAATGCTTCTAATTTATTTCTGAAATATGGATTTTCCCACACAGCAGGGCCACGGTTCTCAACTATTTGGGTAGATATGCCAAGAAAGAAAGAGTCTAGACCTTTTCAGTATCAGTGTATGCTGTTAGATACATCATATCCAGGGTTTTGAGTACCTCCAAGAATGGGGACTTCTCTGGGCAACCAATTCCAACGTTTAGCTACTCTACACTAAAAAAATAAGGATTTGCATGTCTAAATGAAGTTTCCTATATCCTCAATCTCTCATCTGTTACATGAACTATTTTTTCTTAGACAAATGTCTTTCCCTTTGACTTAGCTAACATGAATTTTGACAGTCTTCTAAATATCACTAGAAGCCAAGATAAATCTCTGTTTTCCTGTCCTCAAGAAATCCATGTTAAATTTGAATACACGGGAGTAATCTGACGTACTGCAGTTAAATAAATTTCTGCCATGATACCTTAAGTTTAGCCATAGACATGACTCTCTGCCTTCTCTAATTTAGATTGATGCACTCATGCAACACAATCCTCTAATTATCATAACATGTTATGTTTAAAATCACATGGTAAGATGTCCTATTTACTTATAATTTTAATATTAGTTCATGTTTCTTTTATGTTCTTGCTAAGTGTTGTAGCTGTTATTATTAATTTCCTCATTAGGCTCCTACATAGATTTAAAGGGGTGTTTGCATTCCAGTGGGTAAAACTCAAAATTACTTTTCAGGCATCTGTCTTTCAGACCATGTTTTTAATGGGCCATTACCCTGAAAAACAGAAATAAAATAAACACCCAAACAGAATATTCTCATAGAGAATCACGTGAATGTTTTTTTTTTTTTTTAATGTGTTTTATAATATCTAGATTTAAAGTGCTGCTAAAAATGTCAGAAGAAAACTTCAAAGTACCTCATGGTTTTCATTGACAGAAATGGAAAACTGCTGGCTTCATTGACAGAAAAGACACACTTCAAAGTGGATAGTCATCTTCAAAAGCCAGATGCTCCCAATGTACCTGGTCTGCAAATAAAGAGAATAGATATCTTTCCTTGGTTGTCAACCTCTGTCTTTATAAGCACTAAATTTTCTTAGAAGCAAAAGTAATAAAAGAAAAAGCACCACACATGCTAAAATACCATAAATGTAATTTTTTATTCAATCACTTCCAAAAAAATTTTAACAATATTTAAAACAATATTTTTTACCTGTTAAGTACAAAATATCAACCTGCTCACATCAGCTGTAGCAGCTTCCACTATAAATTAAAATAAGGAATGTGTCCATCAACACTCCTGGTCATGGACTCATGATTTTCAAGCCAAAGAGCAGGGAGTCAGATGCTGCAACTTTCTCTTAGGAGTTTTTGATGCTTCTATGTAGATGGTGCCTGACACACGCTGCTGCAGTCCCACACATCCATCCATCACTCCAACGTGCAGCAAAGCCTCCTCTCTCTCATTCAAAGAGATCTCTGGCTGTGATCAGCAGTGAGCAGTGAATGCCTCCATTGCTCTGGAAAGGTAGCGAGAGATGGAGTAGATATGATGCAGGAAATGCGGCCTTTGCAATTCTTATAAAAACATGTTTCTATTGATAAAGAACAACATCCCAAGAAAGGAGATTAGTTTTAAGGCATGGGTTTCCACTCAATCCCAGGAGCTGGATTAGCAAATTCAACGGGGCCTGGAAACTGGCTTGAGCTCTGTGACTTTCCATACCATTTAGTTATCAGTTGTTGGCCCTTTTTCCATATCTTGCTAGCAAACATCTGCTCAGTGTGGTGATACTCAGCTGACCCTGGCATGGCCGTCATTCCCTCAGGGAAGGTGATAGGTCTGTGTAGAGTAAGCTTCTGCCTACTGTATGTGCCAACAGTTTGTGATAAATCTATGAGAGGAAAGAAGATGGGATGATTGATGTGGCCTTGACTTTTTTTGTCTCTGATCTGCATTCACTGCTGGAGGAGGAGCAGGAGAAGGTGGAGGGCAGAGAAGCAGCTTCCTCTTGAATTGCAGCAAGATATAATTGCTTTCTATAAAACTGTCAGGAGAGGGGAGAGCTATTTGACCTGAGGGATAATGTTGGCAAAAAACCATGACAGTATTAACTGTAGAAAATTATAAGATGATTTTTATCTGCCAGAGCAGTCTGACTCTAGAAGAGCCTTCCTCTAGAAGTCATGAGGGCAAAAAGCCAAACAAGTTCTAAGACTAAACTTCATGAAAAAGTCTCACAGCACCATGGTTTCCTGTGACAATTGAGAATTGGACATGGTGTCCCAGCAGTTCCCTTTAAGTCTGTGTTCTGCAAATGCAGAATGAGTCTATATAGTCATTGCATGATCCCTCTGAGTTTCTTAATCTGAACGACTGGTGCCCATGACCTTCACCTTTGTCTTCTCACAAGGCTGCAGTCGGAAGTTGCTGCGTGCTGTTCTCTTCAGGAACATCTTGCAGAGACACACTGTGCTTCCTTTCAGGGAAAGTTTATAGATGTTCTTTCTTTTTACTTGTTAAGATCACAGTGAGCAATGTTATAAATAGCTTAAACTTGTGAAATTTGTTCAGAGAGCTTTGATAGTAACTTTTTTTTGGAGCAAGGCTACCAGATGAAAGCTCCCAGATCTTGCTTGTTTGCTGAGGTGGTGAAGTGAGGAGATTTCATGGGAAATGTAAGACTACTTTAGAAAGTGGCAGTTTTAACACAACATAGGTCCAGGGCGTTGTAAATTCCAGCCCCATCTTTTAAGAATGGATATGTTTCTGTCCCAGAGAGAATAAAAAGAGTCTCTAGTGCATAGAGGCGGGTTTGGAAATGGCAGTCATTAACTCAATACTGAGTTAGTGCCTGTCACAGTGACCTATGCCCCTGGCTTTGTGTAGGTGTGGAAATGCCGGTGGGCGGATAGCAAAGGCTTTCGTGCCCCCCTCAAGAATCAAATAAAAATCTTCCACTTTCGGTGGTTTAAAGATGCTTGGCTTGCCCTATGACATTGAGTGCATTGTATGGAAAGGTTTTCCTTCAGGAACACACACACACTCCACCCACAAATTTTTTCACAGGTCAGAAGCTACAGTGCAGATAGATTTATGTATATATAGTGCTCATTATTCTGTTTGCATTGTATGATAGGGAAGCAGCTAGCATGGGTCCTTTTGAAAGGGCACAGTCCTTCAGGAATGGGCTGCTCCAGCATGGGTCCCCCTGTGGAGCCACAGGTCCTGCCAGGAGCCTGTTGCATCCTGGGCTCTCTGTGGACTTCAGTGTGTCTTCCCCACCATGGTCCTCCGTGGGCTGCAGGGATACAGCCTGTTTCACCACGGTCTTCTCCACAGCCTGCAGGGAAATCTGCTTTGGCACCTGAAGCATCTCCTCCTTCTTCACTGATCTAAGTGTCTACAGGCTTGTTTCTCTCACATTTTTCTCACACCTCTCTCACACAGCTCCTACGCAGCATTTTGTGCTTTTTCTTAAATATATTACCGAAGTGTTGCTGATGGACTCAGCTTTTGCCAGCAGTGGGTCCATCTTGGGGCCTGATGCAACTGGCTCTGTCCAGCATGGGGACAGCTTTTGGTGTCTTACCACAGAAGTCATCCCTGCAGCTTTCCTGCTACTAAAACCTTGCCACTTACATCCAACGAAAACTGCCTACGGATGGATTTCAAATGTACAAAATCTCAACATGATAAAGGTTGTTCTCAAGAAAGTGTGACATTTATATTGCTTACAGAAGGATTCTGGACACTAAAACTGCCCAGGGCTGCCAAGATGAGCAGGATCTGCAGGCTCTTTGAGTGTGGCAGGCAGGTAGTGCCATATCAAAGTGTGACTCCCCAGCCTGACCAGTGTTTGCAAGGCAGTTTCCCACACCCTGGAATCTTAGCACACTGATAGAATCACAAAATATCCTGAGTTGGAACGGACCCACAAGGATCAATGAAGTCCAACTCCTGACCAGCACCACCCCCAAAACTCACATAATGTGCCTGAGAGCGTTGTCCAAACACTTGAATTCTGGCAGATTTGGTGCTGTGCCCACTTCCCTGGGGAGCCTGTTCCAGTGCCTGACCACCTTCTGGGTGAAGAAGCTTTTCCTGATACCCAGCCTAAACCTCCCCGACTCAGCGTCATGCCATTTCCTTGGGTCCTGTCACTGGTCACCAGGGAGGAGAGATCAGTGCTTGCCACTCCTCTTCCCCTCATGAGGAAGTTGCAGACCGTGATGAGTCTCCCCTCAGTCTGCTGTTCTCCAGGCAGAGCAAGCCAAATGGCCTCAGCTCCTCCTTGTATGGCTTCCCCTCCAGACCCTTCGCTATCCTTGTGGCCATGCTTTGGATACTCTCTAATAGCTTTTTATCTTTTTATACTGTGGCACCCCAAACTGCCCCCAGCACTGGAGGTGAGGCTGCCCCAGTGCAGAGCAGAGGGGACAATCCCCTCCCTTGCCCGGCTGGTGATGCTGTGCCTGATGCCCCCCAGGACACGGCTGGCCCTCCTGGCTGCCAGGGCACTGCTGACTCATGTCCAACTTGCTATTGACCAGGAACCTAGCCTCCTCTCCATGGCTGTGATGCAGAGTTATGCTGTGTACCTCTGACATGCTGGACTCTGTTCTTCTTGAGCAGTAGCAACATCTGTGTGCCTAGGACCAAGCTCCCTAAAGGCAGTCTTTCAGAGCTCTTCTGTGTTGTTTGTGGAAGGTGGTTCAGTTCTCTGTGGCTCAATTTCCTTGTCTACGTATTTGTGAGTGCAAGAGGAAATTTGGGAATGATTGAACGAGTGAGTTCCCAGAATGAAAGCTGCTATACAGACAAAGGCTTAAGTTTAAATTCCCCAGGGCAGGCATTACTGCTTATTTGTAAAATGGCGCTCAGTGTGAGCACTCTTCAGTAATAATAGAATTGACAATGAAAAGTATACTTTAAAGTCTGTCAGTCTTACTCGGTTCACCTTGTGGCAGCAGATTTCCAATTTGAGCTGTGAACCTGCAAGCTGCTTTGCACAGATCTCTGTATGCACAAAGAGTAGTTTGCAAGTCTGGGGCCACATATACTTAGAAAAGAGGGAACAGGTTTTGACAAAATTTGGAATAAATTTGTTATTTTTCATGGGTCTCAGCATGACTTAAATAGTAAGTGGTATTGAAAGAGTACTGCTAGCTGGAGAAATTGCATGGAGCAAGTTCTTCTCCTGTATGAAAGGGGAACATAAAAAACAAATGTGACTTCTTTTGCCATATAAATCTTTTGAAACAATGTATTCCACTGAAAACTGTAATTTTGTAAATGAAGCACAGCTAGAATGAAACCTTCTTGAAACTACGCCCTTGGCAGGACAAAATTTTTTTCCCTTTCTGTGTGTTTGCTCAGCATAGATTTACTCCCCAAAAGACTGGCAGCATCATTTCCAATTCAAAAGTAATCTCTGATTTCCCATCCCTAAGGGATGAATAGGGTTGAAGCCTGGCTCCACATTTCAGTGCATTATGTATCAGCCCTGGAAGTGAGGAGAAGGTGAAAGATCAGGCTTTTAACCTGCCTCTGAGTAGTTCTTGCTGAGTCCCCTTGACTACAGGCAGGTGGCAGCTGCCCATTGTGGAACACCCTTCCTGTGAGTCCACTTGAAGCAAAGGCTGGCACTTGGAGTCAGGGGATGCTGGAGCTCGGAAGGGCACAGCTGTGGGGACAGTGCCCTCTGCACCCATCCTCCCACCACGCTAGCAAGGGCTGGGGTTCCACCTGTCCGCAGGGGAATGTCCACAAAACTCCAAAGAGTTTGCTTCAGCCACAAGACAGTGCCTTTTGTTATTTGGTTTGTTTCCTTGCTTGGGGCAGTATTTTTTTAACTCTTTGTGGGATGGCTTAGCTGCTCCAGGAACCAGCCTTGCAGCCTCATTTGGAAGTCGTGGGAAAGATAAGATCTTGGTTTCTTTTCTTAAGCTGAATTTTTAAAAACCGGTGGAAAGAAAAAAAACAAAGCAAGAAGAAGGGGGAGAAGTAGGTACCAGTGTGCATGCAGGGGCAGAGGTTATGGGGCACAGGTGGGGAAGGAGCCCATCACAAGGTGGTGGGCGGCAGGGGCAGAGGTTATGGGGCACAGGTGGGGAAGGAGCCCATCACAAGGTGGTGGGCGGCAGGGGCAGAGGTTATGGGGCACAGGTGGGGAAGGAGCCCATCACAAGGTGGTGGGCGGCAGGTGCACAGGGAGAGGCTGCCCCTGCCCATCCTGCTGTGCTGCGGCACAAAGGCTCTGCCAGGAGCCCAGGCCTGGAGCGGGTGGCCATGGAAACCCTTCGGCAGGGCTGCCAGCCAGAAACCCAGAAAGCCTGCCCCCTCACTGGGGCCCACCAGCGGGTTGCTGGAGTTACTGGGGGCAGCAGTGGGAGCGAGGCCCCCAGGGCTGCCAGGAGCCCCAGGCTGCCCTCTTGATGCATGGCTTGATCTGCCTGAGGAAATGCCCCAAAGCAGCCGAGCGATTTTCTGAGTTAACAGAGTTTCCTTTGACCTTGGGTTTAAAACATCCGACTCCTTTCCAGGAGGAAACACTAAAGGACTCATGAGGGAGGAGGGGGAAGGGCTTCTCTTGGCTGATGTTACTCTGGCACAGGCTGGATGTCCTGCAGTAGATATTAATAGTTTACAGGCAGGTCCCTAAGTGACAAAAGACCAAGGGAAAAGCTGCCATGCTCCTCCATGGAACTGGGATATTTCTTCTCCTTAAAGAGCCTTGTTAAACTGCCTTAGAATAACTCAAGCTTGACAAAGTGGAACTAATTGGCCTTCATTTCCCCAGCCTTAGAAAACAACTTTGAAATCAGAAGGAGTTTTGAGGCAATGATATTCAGTATAAAGAGTAAAGCATAAACCTGGATTTTAAGGAATTCACTGTAATATAGAAAGTTGTAACTCTGCAGTCAGAGAGATGTCAAAACATCTGCTAGAAAAGCAAAGGCTGGAGGCCACCTCTCTGTCAAGGGTGGAGGTTGCCCCTCTTCTCAAGTGGGCAGCAGAACCCTCAAAATGTGTATACACACACTCTTCCAAACTCCGCAGCGTGTCCCACCTTGCTTTGATTTTGAATGACATATTAAGGACTGTATATAAATCCAGATCTCTCCCTCTTCAAACACCACTGTTAATATCAGTTCTGATCTCTTTCTTCCAGTCTTTAATCTGATTTTTTTTTCTTTTTTTTTTCCTTTGAGGACAAGAATTTCAGAAGATAATTATTTTTATTTCCTTGGTTGATGTTTTAGCCCTTTTTTCCCACAAATGGAGCAGATCTGGTAGTTTCACTCTGCATAATTAGTGTGAGTTTCAGTGATCAAAAATTAATCTTTTCATTATTATTTATTCTTATGCCAGGAAAGGATATGTCAAACCTAGAAAATCAATTCCGCATTTGGCTAACCAAGACCAGATCCTAACCAAATCAACCTTTTCCCACTACTGAAAACGTGCTTAATAACCTTATTTAAATATAATTAAAAGTATCCACCTATTTTTAAAACAGTTACTTAAATAAAGTGATATTCTACATTCATGTTATGAACCATGTCATTATTACATACTTACGTTGTGGCTTTTAAAGACCTAAGAAAAAATTGAACTCTGTTAGTGTCTTCCTGTGCTCAAAGGTACTGCATTGGAGACAGTTTGTAGCTGGTCCCTGTTCCTAAGACTATAGATCTGTGCAGGTAAAGTGCAGAAGATAAAACAGATACAGAGAATTGAAATGAGATGACCCAGCTTCAGATAATCCAGCAGATAAGTAATGAAATTCAAGTTTCATTATATGCAGGTCCGTATATTCCTGGTATATTGTACCTACTCCAATTCCTCAATAATAGTATGGCTTCAGTTCAAATCTTTCACTTCAGCATCCTTTGTGTCTGAAGTTACTTGAAAAATATCTGATTGAAGTTCTAAGATGGAAACATCACATTAAGCCCTGTCTGGACTGATTTTAACTTTTCCATTCAGGATCCCAGTGCCACAGCTGCACGTGCTATTATGTGAGGACTGGTTTTCCCCTAGAGAAATTACATACCATGCCTTCTTTTTATGTTTCCTATAAAGTGACCTATAGGTCCTAATTCTACTGCTACAGAAATTAGCAGACCCCACTGATTTCAAAAGATTTAAAATTACCAAACTAAAGCCAAATCATGGAAGAGTTGGTGTGCCCTCAGCACACATTGGGCAGAAAGGAAAGAAGTCATAGGCACCCCGCATTAGATCCAGTTGTCCTCACTAAATTCCAGGATTTACCTTGGCTTCCGCCACCCACATAATGCAGTGCTGACCCTTAGGAATTCAGCATTAGTGCAGGGGGGTCACTGTAACCTCCCTCCAAAGTGCAAAGGAAGGGGCAGAAATTTGTTCAACAGTGGCTGAAAAGGATTACTGAGTTCAGGTGAATTTCCATTCTCGCCATGAATGATTAAAGAAGGATCCTCACAATTAGATCTCAGGGGTACAAAGCGCTCAGGCGTGTGGACTGGGGTTAAAGTAATCAAGGAGGAAGTCGGGTTGGGGTGGGGTTTTTTGCACTGTCTTAAGCCATTAGCACAATCTGTGACCAGAAAACGACTTTCTGATCTGACAGTGTCTGGAGAGAACCTCTGGCTTTTGAAATTATGAGGCCCTCCTGCCACTTACCTGTTTAACTTAAGGTTTTGCAAGTTTCTTAGATGACTTTGACAGAAGTATCTATTCCATGCTTGCAATTTATACCGAGGTTTTGAATAAAGGATTGACGAGCAATTACTGTTTTTTAAACACAAGTGTAATGTAGATGTTAATAAACCAAAGAGTTGAAGCTTTTGCAGATTACTGCAAGAAACATGGTGAACTATTAGAATTTACAACATTTGTCAGGCACACAATAAAACAGCTCCTCATTGGTTATTAACTCCTGGGAAAAAGAACTGTAACGTCAAAGGTGCTCAGTATGTTGTTTTCCAGAATAAAACCAGAAGTATCTTTTTTGGCTGATTAAAAAATGGCTTTCTGAGGAGGAATTAAATCCGCAAGGAGGTTTGGAAGTGAAAGTTTCCCTGTGAATTAAAGCGTGATAGCTTTCAGGAGTAGCAAATACTTAATATGGGAGGGATGCCAGAGGCAGTTATTTTAAAAATAAACTTGAAAGCAAGCACAGGAATTCCCTGAAACAAAGCTTTTCTGTTGCCATTTTCTGAGAACATGTTGTCTTACTGGTCTATTTGGTAGGCTGGCATCCCAGAGGCATCATTCTAATTGTCATTTAATAGAAGCTTTATTTTATTTCATTCTAAGTCACTTCCATGAATCTCTCATCACCTAAGCCTGGCATTAAAGAGAATGCAAAATCAAACAAGTTACTCAAGAAAAAATTGTCCTTTGACAGAACTGGGTCTTCCTGTGTATTTTAATTTTTCTGTAGACTGCATGAGATGGAGAGAGGGGCTTCTGTGTATTGACAGCTGATTTCTTATTAAAGATTTTGCACAATAGTTGATATAAAGGTTCAGGGTGAATCTGCACATTTAGTATATGTAGTGATAAGTGAATTTACATTTGCAAATACTGCAGAAGACAGAGCAATGATAACAGAATAATGGCTTTGTAAAAATCAGATTTTCTCATGTAATTGTTGCAAGTACAAGCAGACAAACAAACAATTTTGGCTTTTCATAGTGGTCATGCTACAACAGTACACAGAAATTGCCAATAGTTGCATTTACCTTTTACTCATAAAGAGCTCACGCGAAGTTAATTAAATATCAGAATTAAATTAGCTGCTTTATTTTCCTTCCTTAACTACATAAATGAATCCTGGATTCAGTGAGGAGAAGTGTTGCTATTAGCAAATGAGAAATGCAGTGGTGTAAATAGGTAGTGATCTATAACAGCTGACATTTTTAAATTCAAAAGTAGAAAACAGAAAGGTCCATTAGTTCCCCTTACCTGAGTTTCTGATTGAGAAGCTATTGTGAAGAGGAACACTTTTTTTTTCTATGAATTTCATTAGGTCTTATTTGTGTGTCATATAACAGCAGAGAGCACCCTAATGATTCTAACTGCATTTGGCAGACACTATTGGCAGGAGCACATAATGGCATCAGCAGAACCAGTCCTTACTCATTCTTTCACAGGGTTTTCTGCTGTGCTCATTCTTCACAGCACACTGATGAGAGGAACCGAAGCAGTTGTTCAGTTTTATAGAAGCACAGGGGTACCAGGTGATAAGCCTAAAGTGTTTTGCAAAGCTAAGCCCATGCTTCAGGTCTCTTGGTTCCACCCCTGCTCTGGAGGTGCCAATGCCTCTTCCCTGACTTCATGGTGATGGATGTTATAGAAACACACAAACCATGTGTCATCAGACCTCTTCACAGATATGCCCTTATCACAACATCCTAGTTTGTCCTGGGATTGCAAAACATCTTTGATGCAAACCACTAATCAGAAATATGGTATTGAAATAACATGGGTCAATACAGAAAAGTAGATCAGTCTCTCCAGTACAGACTTTTTATAACTATCTGTTTGCACTGTACTGCTCAGCATCAGTCATGATGTGAACATGCTGCCGCCTCTTTAGAGAGGGAAGGGTTGAGCCGCAGTATTTTGGCTGCACAACTTTCAGTTTGATTGTGCTCTGGCTTCATAGCATGTCTTTAATCCATGGGAAAGGTAGGAGCCAGGGGCAAACAACCGCTGGGCAAAAAACTTCAGCCCCCTCATGCCCAGGAGCACCTGGAACCCATTTCCCAGCAGCATTGTTCTAACCATTGGACAGGGTGGCAGGACCACTGCTCAGCCAAAGAGGGTTGAGCAGATGTAGCTCTTGGTACCCTTTAGGTTGTGGAAAACCTCCCTGTTTGTCTTCGAACAACAGGGAATCTTTGGCATCTGCACTTTTAAGGAAGAAAATTTCAGATCATATCGGAAACCCTGTAGGAATACAAGGAACTTTATAATCTAACTGTAGTTTTAGGGGCTTCTGCTTTTTTCTTATCTACTTAAGCCAACTACCTATTAAAGAAGGCAGTTAAAATGTGGTGTCTATCAGGATAGTAGTAATTCTATTGTCTTCTAGGTAGGTGTTTAGTTATTGTGAATTTGGTTGTTTAACATCCTTTTTATTAAATACATAAGCTATAAATGAAACATATGCCAGTTTAAAATGCACTGATAAAATTAATACATTTTATTCAAAATAATGCAATATTTTAATACCACATATTTAGTATATAATTTTTCAAGAAAAATGTGATGCACTTTTAATGTGATATGCTCATCTCTTGATCTTCAACATTCTTTTGAAAATTAACATTAATTAACATTTTCATTGATCTCTGTATCTGCACAGATGACAGAAGAGGTATTCAGCCGGTGGCATCAGAATCTGACCTACAACAACCAGGTCAGTTGCTGTTAGCTTAAGAATTTAGTTTTCTTTTTTCAGTTTTATAATGTTCATGTAAGGTAGCTTGGAGCACAGAATCATATATTTAATTTTAATTAAATAAGCAAATGTTCACACAGTTTTTGTTACGGATTTTAATTTCTGTAAGCCAGGTGTAAATAGGATTCACAAGTTTGAATGACAGAGTTGTCTGATGAGATGTCTATAATCCTTTTACTTTGGAATATATTAGCATTGGTTTGATTATAATGTATGAATACATATCATTATGAGACATCTCTGCTTCACTAACAGGCACAATTATCTGGCTTTCTGTTCATGTGTATCATGTAATACTGGTAATGATTTTCAGTCCCTTATTCCTCATTGCTACACACTCCTTTTACTCCATATCTTAACGTCAGTGTTACTGCAATGGGATTTGTTTAGTGTGAAGCGATTCAAAGGGAACTAAATAAATTTCAAATATATTCACATAAAACACATGGAACCTTTTCTTAGATTTATGTGGTTGCTATTCATACCAGATACATCTAAAATACACTGACTGGTAATGTGTTACTCAATTATTTATTTGTCCATTCTGGGCTTAAGGATAGCTGCCTTTGATATGTCTAATCCATCCATGAGTAGAACTAGAAGATTTTGATCTATGTCATTTCCAGCAATTTTGATGTCCACTAATATTTAGGATCAAGCTTGTGGATGCCTGCAACTAACTAAATCACATGCACTGCCCTTTCTTTTTCTGGCTACCTTTTGCAACTCTTCCTTAATGTAATTACTTCCTATATTGAGGCAAAGTCACATGTTTTGTGTTATGGCATCTGCAGATGTTGTATTTCCTTTGGGAATGTAACAGTATCCTTCTCCATCATTCTCCTTAGTTGCAGAGAGACACCTGCAAGACTCCAACTCTCACAGGGTATGAAGGCAAATGGAGGAAAAAAATCTGTCTTCCCCACCTTCCTCACATAGGCAGAAGTTACAAATACACCTTTCATTTCTTTTCTGCAACCTCTGAGGTGGACCAAGAGCAAGTCTCACACAAGAGAAGGCAAAAACTGTCTATATTCTGACTTTTCACCTTCACCTCTTTACGCTTCTTTAGGAAAGAGGAGTGGGTGTTGGTCTGTTACTTCCCTTCCTCTACCTTTGTGGAGCAGCTATGTGTCCTCCTCCAGAATTCTTTGGGGGGTTGGCCAGGTAAGTTTGTTGCAGCTTCTTCACCCCTTGCAGAGAAATGATACTGAGAAAAGGGAGCACGAGTCACAGGGGACACAAAATCCGAGAGGATGCCAAGTTCCCCCAAACCAGATGGCAGGCAGTTTGTAACAGTTCTAGGTGGCAGGAGAGGCACCAAGATGCCACCCTGTATGACTGCTCTTATGTGCAGACCCAAGAAAGCCATTTCTGATTATTAGCACAATAACAACACTGAAAATTGGACTACTTGTTAAGTTCCATACAGTCAGCTAAGAAGGGGGAAGAAAGACTTAGGCACCTTATTTTAGAAATGTAATTACCACTTACAGGTTAGTCACGTATTGCATGTTTAGAGTTGGAAAATATGTGTTTGACAGTATAGCTACAGATTTATAGTTTGGTTCTTCAACGTGAAAATTCTATATAATGCAAAATTATATTAGTAACTCATTCAAATCAACTCAACAAAGCACAGCTAAGGCTGCAGAGTGGGAGTTTGTGAGCAAGATGTTGAGCAGTGTGTGGCCTTGTTCCAGTCGTGGGGGGATCAATCCCACGTGACAGGCTGCCAGCCTAAGTAAGAAACATTGGTCACTGCCCTCCAAGTGCTCTGGGAGCCAATTTCCTACCCAGCTCGCAGACCACCCATCCAGTCGGTTTCTTGCCAGTTTGCCCAGGAGGAAACTGTGGGAATGAAGTGATATAATGGGCTGACCTCCCTCTTCTTTCAGTAAAAAGTAAAAAAAGTAATGCCAGAGCCCCTGGCAATCGTGCTGTGCATGCAGCATGAAGGAACAAGGGCTGTGTGGGCATTTCCCTTGGGGCAGTGGGTGCAACTACTGACAAATGCAGTAGTGTGCATATAATTTACATATGATTCCTCATATCGTGCTGCTCTTATGTTCATTTTTGTGTGACATCTGAGCCATAGAGCTTTCTTTGCACAAACGTTCACAGAAAGTTAATTTTAATCATGCAAATAAGTAGTGTTTCATAAACCTTTATTCTGAATTTGCACTTCAATGGATGATTTAATTGGCATCCAGTTAAGAAACAGAAAAAAACAAGTGGCTTATGTAATTAATTGCTTTGAAAAATATTATTCAAATTCTCCATATGCAAGATCAATAAGGAAAAAGTTAAAATCATATGCACGCAGCACGTTAAAACAATTTCTACATTTGAGAAAATTAGTATTATTTGGGCAAATTTAATAATGTAAGAGGACTACTTAATTTTCTCTTCTGATTTTTTAAAGACAGACTGTATCAAGAAATGCCATATAAAAGAAAAAAACTTCAAGCTCTTTTTTCTTGTTTTAGCTGCAAAGGGCTATGAGTAGTATTATCTTAATTAATATGCTTATGCTAGAGACTAGTGAGCTCTTAGTCTTTTACTTAAGAACTTAATTTTACAGCCTTGGAGTGTATCAGAGTTTATCTGACCTTCATTGTAAAAGAAATGGTAAGAATGTACACCTTGGATTTCCCAAGTGATACAGATTCATGAGTTCTATGAACTATATGTCCCTAAACAACAAGGAATATATTTACTGTCAAATGCATGCTTACAAGCACGTAATTACTGATGAAGTTGCAATTAGGAATCTGACAGATGAGGGATTAATTCCCCAGAAACAGGATTTCTTCCTTCTTCTTGTTAGGAACACATGCATATGGAGGAAACAGATCTGAATATGCCAGATGAATAAATTAAGAAGTCTAGGATGAAACGGAACAGCTGGAAATGTAACTGGTGATAACTAAAGGCTAATTAGCTTCAATGAGCAATTTTCCACCTGGTTGTCTATTAGGCATGTAGAAAGAAGAACTAGAGAAATTGCATGGTGTGCATTTTCATTCAGAAATTCGATATGAACTGCTGTTCTACCTACATGGTAATTGGAAAATGACTGTCCCTTATGGGTATAAATATTAATGTGACTGATTTGCAAAAATCCTTTCATTTCTTTGTAAGAACTAACTTCGTTTTGTACGTTCATTGTCTTACTGGAGATGTGAGTAGTTCTTAATTTAATAGATACTTAAAATGAAGAGTCTAGGTCTAAGAGTATTTTTGAATGCTAAAGCTCTTTCTCTGATACTCTTTGTCAATTCTGACCAGTCTGGTACAGCCTGCTATAGCACTTTCTAATCAGCGGTTTCAGATTTTGTCCATAATCCCTGTGGCTTTTGACTATTGCTTAGAACATTATACGCAATGAATAATGAAGTCTGTTTTTCCTGAAACAAGTCATTTATGAAGTAGGAAAGGGACACTAGATGCCCTACATAAAACTTTTCACCTATCTGTATTTATTACATAAAATAAAATAAAAAACATTGCTTTTTATACGTATTTGTTTCCTCTGTATTTAGCGTCCTTTGGTCCTGTGTGATCCTTCAGTTTATTTGTTATCATGTAAGAAACTGGGTTCTGAGTCCTGTTTACAAGGTTTTTAAAGAGAACTGAGGCTATGAAAGTTTGGGATGAAATGTCCTTGTATTACATTCAAAGGTCAGGAGGTGGACATAGGGAATGAATGTCATCTTTCCCAACTTTAACTGCCCAGAAGGGAGCTGCTGCAGTTTTAGTGCAAAAAAATAGGGTTAATTCCTTTCCTGAGTTTTTCTTTTTTTAGATGCTTCTGATGCCTGTCCTGTTGATAAGGATGGCTAGCTGTGATTAGCCATGTAAGTGTGAAAGTTGAGCAAAATAAATAATAAAAATGGAAGATGTGATGATTCACCTTCTGTCTATACCTGTTTTTTTCCATCAGCTATCAGAGGAGTCACTCAGAGGGTGGTCAGTCACTGGAACAGACTCTCGAGGGAAGTGGTCATGGCACCAAGCCTGTCAGAGTACCAGGAGTGTCTGGATGACACCCTTAGTGGTATGAGCTAGCTTCAGGGAGTCCTGCAAGGAGCAGGGTGTTGGACTTGATGATCTTTATGGGTCCCTTTCAACTTGAGATGTTTTATGATTCAAGGATTCTATGACTCTGCATGACGAACTTAGGTTTAGGCTGTAACATCCAGAAATCTCAAAGTGAGGTTGGGTGAATCCTACCACACATTCCCTAGGAAATCAGGGATATCCTTCCATTAAGCCCACAGTGAGCAGAGGCATAAGGATGAGGTATTGCCGTCCAATCTTGCATTGGATGCTTAGTTTTGACTTTAATGAAATACTGAAGTTTTACTTCTTACTGAAGTAGAGTCTTCAGTTTTTACAAAATCAGTATGTTCCTAAGCATTGTCTTGCCCATGGGAAAGTAGAAAATCCATTTGCTGAGAACATTATAAGTATCCATTTGCTGAGAACCTTGTAATTTACAGAGTGATTGTCTTTGTACAATTGGTTTCACTATAACTCATGTCACAGATATTTAATTCTTTTTCTGCATTCTTTTTTAAAGGAAACTGCCCTTAAGAATTGATATCTAATGATCTCCTTAAGCTAAAATGTCACTCTTATTCCCCTATAGCAACTGTTTGTACTTTGGGATCACGGATAGGAAAGGGAAAATTTTGACATGGGAATTCATGATACTTATATGATCAAAGACACCTTCATCTACAAGAAAAGTCAAAGGATCAATATAATTTTCATTACTTGCCACAACAAAGGCTTTTAAAAATAATGAAGTAGAGTTGTCTTTTTTAAAAGCAAAAAACCCCCCAAGCCCCTGTAATTGTCAAAGGTATGGTATTCTGTTGCTTATTAATGAGACTTCTGTAGACCAAGTTCTTGCCAGGGTTGTTTTCAATCTTGACATTCTGATTAAATTTTAATTTTATTACAGCAAAAGATGAAGAATTGCCTGTAACAGTTAAAATATAATTTCTGCAACACTGCCAATGCAGCAAATACATTTACTCTAATGCTCATAAGAGATGCTACAAGATTTGGAAAAATAGCATGTAAACTATTAATACATATTGCTGTAGTAGGAAGAGATGTGCCAAACCCAGCAGTAATGATAATAACAACCTCTGACTGTATTTCTGAGAAATGTAGCTATTTAAAAGATTGTTTGACGGAAAGTATGGGGATCAAGACCTGTCATTGCTCTGACAGAAAATATATGTGATTCATTTTTATATAATTCTTGATCAAAAAAACATAAAAACTTGGATATCTGAAACAGCTCAAACCCTGAAAACTTTGTAGTTTTGTGAGGTGCTTGTATTTTGAAAACTGGTTAGGAACCCCCTGATTATGGTAAAACAATTTTGAAAATAATTAAATGGTCTTCAATTTAGGCATTAAAATAACTAGCCAATGATTTTTTGTTTTCTTTTATGCTCACCTCTTTGCTGATAGGAAGCAGTGTGATCTGAGGGATAAAAGGGAAATGCAAAGTAACTCTAAAATTAGCAATCAGTTTTACAATGTGGGAATAAAATGTGTCAAGAAATATTCCTTCACTGATCTTAGGTGTCTAGAGTAAAAGAATGAAAGAATAGGTGTTCCTACCAGAGATGTTGTCCTAAATGTTTAAATTTTGTGATAGATTTTACTGATATGGATTTGTATGTGCAAGTGAGGTCTTCTTTCTTTAACTCCCGATCATGAGGTGAAAATGTGGACGAGTTCCTTGCTCAGGTGATTGATGTGCATGCTGGAGTGGGGATTTCTGTGGAAAGCCGTGGTTATTGCTAGGAGATGCCTTCTTTGGCTTCAGACTTCGAGGAAAAAGGAGTCCCTGTGTGTTCTTCAGTTTTCAAGACCTCATGACAGCCACTACTGGGGCAGCATAGCAGCAAACTGATGAAGGAATTATTAATGAAAATAAAAATTCTAAAAGCAGGGCAAAGCTACAACTCTAAGACGTATGCTTCGTACTTTTCAAAAAGTTATAACCGCAGGAAACCTTCACGGTATGGTGGGGGCCACGGTTCCCCCGGGGTGGCAGGGCAGGGCCTGGCATCTCTCCCACAGCCCTGGCCAGAGCACCGCACACCTCTGAGAGGAATGGATGCATGGCCCTGGGACTGTGGGTGGGTGGGAAGTGGCTGTGGAGGTCCTGGAAGGGTCTGGCAGCTCTCCCACAGCCCCAGCCAGAGCACTGCACACCATGAGGGGAATGGATGCAAGGCCCCAGGGCTGTGGGTGGGTGGGAAGTGGCCATGGGTGTCCCGGCAGGGCCTGACATCTCTCCCACAGCCCCAGCCAGAGCACCGCACACCTCTGAGGGGAAT
>VWZT01006909.1:115512-242288 GCA_013397055.1 Pachycephala philippinensis
ACCCTCAGGTTCCCTGTCACCTTAATGTAACCCCAGCATAAAGTAAGCAATTGGCCACAAAGAGCAGCAGTTTTTGGTGGTGTTTGGTAAGTTGTTTTTATTTTATGCCATGTTTCTTTATTAAAATCGTGGGGTTTTTTTAACAGGGTGTTGTTGAAGGTGTGGGATATATTGGTAAGTTTGCAGGCAAAAAACAAAGGCAGAAGGAGTGCTACTAATGGGGCTCTCCATTAACTAGGTCCATTACTTTCAACGCTGGAAAAATAGTGCTGTGTGTCAGTGGGGAGAAGGAGAAGGGGAATGCCTGGCACCCCATTGTCCTGGTGTGGCTGGCGANCGGCAGGTCCTGTTGGCACCCTCAGGTTCCCTGTCACCTTAATGTAACCCCAGCATAAAGTAAGCAATTGGCCACAAAGAGCAGCAGTTTTTGGTGGTGTTTCGTAAGTTGTTTGTATTTTACGCCATGTTCCTTTTTTTAAAATCGTGGGGTTTTTTNATCGTGGGGTTTTTTTAACAGGGTGTTGTTGAAGGTGTGGGATATATTGGTAAGTTTGCAGGCAAAAAACAAAGGCAGAAGGAGTGCTACTAATGGGGCTCTCCATTAACTAGGTCCATTACTTTCAACGCTGGAAAAATAGTGCTGTGTGTCAGTGGGGAGAAGGAGAAGGGGAATGCCTGGCACCCCATTGTCCTGGTGTGGCTGGCGAAGGGATGGAGGCCTGGAAATTGTGACTTGGCAGCATGGTTGGGTCTGTCTGCAAAGCCCAGAGAACAGAGGAGCCCTTAGGGAGCAGGAGGAAAACCATGGTCTGTGGCTGCTTCCTGCACTGCTGCTTTTCATGACTTCGAACGATCCTAAGTCATGTGTAACATGTTTCAGGAAGAACTTTCTAACACTTAGGTGTTCAGATGTATTTTGCAGTATGAAAATACGTGAGAAAAATGGTATGGGTTGCAGGGTAAAATTTCTGTAAAATAATGAGCTATTTAATGAAAAATCCCCCTGCGGTTATTCTGACTGCTGTTGTTCAGGTAGAATATTTCTTGTACAAGCAGCAAATGCATCACATATGTTTGTGAATATATCTATGATGAGTGACAGATTCAAAACCCACTTCTGATTCAAAAGAAGATCAACACCACACTGGGTACTGAACATTGTGTTTTCTGCTCTTAAAATTGTCTGGCATGTAATAGTACATAAATGTATATACAGCGTTATATGAACAAGAATAAACACAAATACTTGTATTCAGAACCAGTCAACCTCTGCTTTGTCCATATGGCTGAGGAGATAAAAGCAAGACAACTTGTGGAAAACATGTGAATACCATTAATTTCTTAAGCTAAATGCAGTTGTGTTTCACTGGCTGTATGTTTTGCTGTCTCTTGATTCTCTTTGTACTTTTCATGCAAACATTGGGAAAAGCCAGGCAAGAAGTTGTGTGTTTGAAATAGACAGATTTGTATTTTCTCTATACTCAGTATGGCATTTGTGCTTCTGCCTGAATGGGATGCTCAGTTTGAGAGACAGGTGGAGGCTAAATGGGATTGAAGAGACTTAGGAGTGTTTAGTATATATCTACAGCTATTTGCTTGGCAAAGATGATGACGTTCAATTGGATGCTAATTCCTTTGCAAAGCCAATAAAAGAGCAGGTTTTTTTCCTTACAGAAACTGACTTAGAAGTCTAACAGTGTAGACTGTTGTTGCGGGTTTTGCTTTTCTTTTCCTTTTTTTTCTTTTTTTTAAAATTGATGTCATGTAAAACCTGAGTTATCATGACCTTATTCTTCTCCACAGTTAAATGCAAGAGTAGAGAATTTTAAGGACAAGAGGTGAAGGATTACTCAGGAGGGTGCCCGTACTCCCATTTGAGAGTATGATTTGATGAAGAATAGAGTAAAGCAGAAGAAGATGGGCAGTGGTGAGTAGTATTTTCTGTACTGACAAAAGGGAGAATTTCCTTGGTGAAGTAAAAATGTCCTGAGAGATGACATCAGCTTGTGAAAAATATGTGCTCTCTGTAACTAAGATTGGTTGAAACATGATTCGTCTTTGACTGTAAAGAATTTAGAGAGAAGAGAAAAAAAATAGAATAAATTGATTTAGAGAAAATTTAAAGAATTAACCACACACTGGTCGTATTTCAGGCTCATGAGAAAATTCAGACTTCTGTGAAACTGACTGAACAACATCTCTTGAATATAATGGAAACAAAGGTTTTTCAATTCTGTTTAAGAAAACAGAATCAGTAGAGAGAACAAAAGAAAGCACAATTAAGAGATGAAATTTGTATCTTCTGCAATGATAAACAGAACAGGACAAATTAATCTTTGACTGGAGTTAAGAAATGTGATTAGACATAATTTTGTTGAAATTCTGCTGCTTTGCCAAGGACAAGTTTTAGCAAACCCCTGAGCCAATAATAAAAATTACAATGTGCAGCTATTGCCGACAGGGATTGAGGGTGCTCTTGCACAGATATAGTGTGCATTAACGATAAGCCATAATGTTTCAGAAGTGACGGTAGACAATGATTCTAATTTACTTTTGTCTCAATTAACTTATATTTTGACATTCTACTTAATCAAACTGGGTTTCATTTAACTTCTATCTACTGACAACTGACCTGCTTTCTTTCCTCTCCCGTTCCCCCATAAAAGCAGACAGTTTAATGCACAGAAACTCATGGCCAGCAAAGCTGAATTAGCTTTGTCTATTAAATATTTTCAAAGAAAAGTACCTGACTTGTCAGTTACTGCTTAGTATATCAAAGACAAAGAAATTACATGGTTTCTAAATAAGGAATTCAACAATAACTGCAGCCCTCCCATTATGACTGTGCATATGGTCTCATATAAATCCATACTCTGTACCCAGCAACTGCGATGTCAATACCTTGATTCCATTAAGAAAGATGAGAGGTGATCAGGGTTGGAACAAATGAGGCAATTACGGTCTAAAATGCATTGTCTAGCAAATAACCACGTGCTTGCCTGTAAGTTCTTCAAGACAAGGATTGCCTTTTTGTTCCTGTACAGAGTCTAGCACAAAGGGAATCTGTGCCGTAACTAAATCTCTAAACACTACTGCAATAGAAATAATTATAAACCATACTGAGGAGGATTATTTGTGTTTTGGAAAAGGCTATCAGTTAATTGTTCATCTAAATGTATTTAAAATTCCCTTCCCTGTTCTTTGTCATTTTTCTAATAATGTCAAGGTAAGTTTGCAAAGGCTGCTTGTGAAACTGCTTGTAAGTGATCACTGAGAATTAAGATTATTTCTTTTAATACACCCAAAATGCAAGCAGTTGTTTGATGCTGGAAGCTGGACAGTTTGTTTTATTTAGTGCAGTGAATCATTAACACTGTCTTAACAAGCCTGGGGCTTCTACTATGCAAAACAATTTCAATATTTGAATAAATGGCTTTATTATTCTTGATTTTGCTGGGTTTTATTTTTTGGTTGGTTGTTTTGTTTTTCTTTTAAAATCAATGGTACAAAATATTTGATGTTCAGCTCGAATTTAATAATTAGAAAATACAATGACTGATACATTAGCTTTTGCAGCTTTTCAGTCAGTAGACATTTCTCAGCCTGCCTGGCTGAAATCACTTTCAGCTAATTGAAGATTTTCTCACTCCATTTAGCTGTTAAACCCTGGCATATGGGCATATGGGTCTTCCTATTCAAACTGATCCTCAGACAAAGCTAGCAGCGAAAATAATATTGAAACAAAAAGAAAATCGGGTTCAAATAAAGTGAGGACAACTCAATGCTCGAATTGGAGATGCTGGAACGGTCCTCCACTTGTCAGAAGAATAAGGTTTCATGGAAACAAAGAGTAAGCTTTTCCACACTACCTGGCAATGTGCTGGGAAGGAGCACTCCTCTGAGGCAAAGAACAGCATAGCCACACAAGGATAGCTGATTAACTCCTGGATAACCACAGCTCTGTAATTGCCAAACTACAGCGGGTAGTACACTACTACTCAACAGTTGCTGAAATATGGCTTGTACAGCAATTAAACATGGCACTAATAATAGCCTGGAGTTTCTTTTGAGACTGTTTTTTGGCATATTTTTCATTGGTGTTCTTTTTCCTTTAATTTAGAGAAGTTGGGGAAGTTAAAATCACATGGACATCCCTAGGAAGATCTCGTATGATCACTACATTGTTTCTGGCCAAAGCAAATCCTTGTACATCCAGCTTCTTAGCTGCCTGGTATTGACTTAGACAAGGCTTCTTCTGAAAAGGAATACCCATCATATGTTAGCAGACTTTTCCTATTAGCTAATTTACCAAACTACTCTATTTGTTTGGGGAGAATGTTGGTATACCCTGCTTCAGTAGAACTGCAAGATCTGCATTTGAGTTCTGCTTTTGCTGCCTCTTATAGTAACTTTGTTGTGCTGCAGAGAGCTCGTGCCTCATTGTTTTTCCCTGGTAACAGCAGTAACTTCCTCATTAATTTGAAATTAGTTTAGGTCTGGGGTGATGTTTTCAGTCTATCAGATCTGGAAATGTATCACTCCTTAGGCGGAGAATTGAGAATTTCAATGGTTTTAGTGCTTGGTTGTTTCTGTGCTGTAGTTAATTAAAAAAAAAATAAATAAAAAAAGACATGGTGGGAATTGTAAAAATTATTTCAGAGGCAACTGAACCCTGACTTGATCAGTCTTATCCTTGTATTTGTTCTACTCTATTTATATGCCTAATTCAGGGATGACAGAACTGTGCTTTGAGTAGACACAGAGGCTGCAGGAAAGGAGATTGCCTGCATTAGTGACCCTATTATTGGACTGAATTTCATTAGCTTGTATTGTGAATCCTGAATAGAACTGAATATATTTTCATGTTTTCCTTATCTTGTGGAGAAGATGTGTATCTTGGTGAAATACTCAGTTTTAGTTTACTTCAGACACAAGATTTTAAAAGAAGTTCCTGTAAAGATATTGAAACAATATTGGTGATGTATATGTGTCCCATTCATCAACTTCCCATTCAAGAGTAAGATTTATTATGCCAGGGTTGGGTTGTTTTGAATGAAATCCCACTTTAATTAAATATTTTCTGCTAGTTCAAAGTAGAAGTCCTGAGTGTACCATCTGTTGCAACATCTGTATATAATAATTGCTCTCACTAATTACACTGTGCCAGTTGGGTGGGGGATGGCATCAGAACTGAATTACGTTTAATAAATTTAGAAAAATGTACACATTTATGATAAGAACAGCTTCAGTATAAGAAACTAGAAACTTGTACGAATAATAACAAAATTGTTTTACCCCTGTGAAAGGCTGGTTTTTAGCATTGTCTAAAAGGTATCTTTTCAGCAAGCTTGATAATGCAAGTCCATGCAGAAGACTGACAGTGTGGGATGTCTCCTGGCCTCTGTAGTGGTTTGTGGTGAACAATTTAGGAATGAATATTCATAATGTTTTCGTTACCTCCTGGCATATTTTGTTACACTATCCATATAAATCCCAAAATTGGGTTAATCATCTGAAAGGGGTTTAATTATCTGAAAGTTAAATAAGAGCTCTCTAGTCGTGCATGTACTGTATGTTTTCATTGAACTTAATTTGCTGATAGAAACAGGCCTATTAGGATAACTATTAGACTCTGTAAGGAAAACAGTTAGAAATAACATTTTCCTGGTGCAAAAGACTCATGAAATTATACTGCACTGTGTAACTTCACAGCTCAGGTAACTGTTTTGCTTGGAGAGAAAGAGAAGCATATGGTGCATATTTGGCAGCAGATGTGTCACTGACAGGGAGATTTTATCAATAAAAATGTAGGCTGCTAGGAAAAGGGCAGTAGGGAATGGATAAAATCTGATAGGAAATGGCTTCAAGGGTTTAAGTGATGCCCGATATTTGAGCTAATAGCCTTAAATATATAATAGGAAGAAAAAAAAAAAAGCCTTACAGAAAGTTCCCTAGTTTCTGTGGTAAAATACACTGTTAAAAAGTCTTCAGTTCTGGGAAAGATGACTGAGGAGTTGTGTTAGTGATGTTAGGGTGGTAGAAAGGACTCAATCTAGATGCTGGGCTTGGGGTTCCCTTCCTCTGTGTCAGCAATACAGCTCAGGAGTCTGTTGTGCCAGAACAAGGTTGCATGGTTACTATTTGATTCCTCATTTCTCAGCTTTAAAAATTTCTCTCTTTGCTATATTCCTGCCCTTTAAAACAGGAACTCACCCATCCAGAGGGAGTGCATGGATGCATTTTTTGTTGTTGTTAATTTGTCCGTCAGAGATGTAGTGATATTCTATTGAGTCATCATTGTGGTTTAAACTTTGATACTGCTAACATTTGAAGCACAGACCTCCATATCCAGAGTTTGTGGAGTAAATGATAATGGTAGTATGTTGCTACCTCTTGTTGAACAGCTTTTAAAACACGTGATGCTTATTGATGTCTGAAACAGTTGTCTTACGGGTAGCGAAATCTAGTATCAGCTCTAAGTCCTATAATTTGGAGCTTTCAATGTTTTCAATGTTTCACCTTGAACTTTTCTCCTTTTTTTTTTTCCTTCTTAAATCTTTCCATTCTGGGCTGTTTGACTGCCTCTGCCACCTTCACCCAGTTGCTTTTATTCTGTTCCTGTAATTCTGCTTGCTTTTCTCATCACTCTATGCTCAAATCCAGCTTTTTCCAGTTCATCAATACAGAGAGTTGTAAGAATACAGGAGAGTGTGTCCTCACTTCTGTACAATCACAAAATCCTATGCCTGGGGCCAGACAATCCACTAACCCCGAATTTCAAATGTGTGTCCCAAAGAAAGAGCTGCTAGAGATTCTTAATGAGAGCTCTTGAGAAGACTGTAACATTTTCCATGGTCTCAATTTGAAAAAAAATTAAGAATTCTTTTGATTTAAAACTTCCCACCAAAAATTCAGCTGAAGACAGATGTTCTGTGCAGGACCTCTCTGCCTCAGCAGCTGACATCGGGCAAACACTGAAGCCCTGGAAACAGCCTCCCAGGACAGGCAGTCTCATAGACATCAATTCTAGCTGCCAGCTTCATTGCTCTTGCCTATGGTAAAAAGTGGTTTTTCCTCCACTCCAGCAGGTGCAGTCAAGTGGAGGGAATTTCTGTAGGGTAAAGGATATTCATGTGAGAGCTTCTCTGGCCTTTGCTACTTGTATTGAAATGTCTCAGAGCAGTGTTAGTCAGAGAACTCCAAGCAGTGCTGGAAAGTGTGCAGCCCTCTATGAGCAAAAATAATTTTATCGGTCATTATTTTGTTTTACAAAAGGCTAAGACAAAAAGAGGCATTTCTAGGCACCTGATTTAGACAACTTTGACATCTAATCTCTCTTAACCTGAACTCTCAGAACTATTAACTCGAGCCAAACTGTTCCACACAATTATGTTGACTATTCCCTGTGGTACAACACTGTCTGCAAAAGACACTGATCACGTGAGTGTAGCACTTTGAAGCAGTTATGACCTGTATTGAAAATTATTGAAGCTTAACTAACTATCCAGTGAAAATTCAAAAGCAGAAAGCTCCTCCTCCAACGCTACATTCCCTTCCTTCCTAGTGAACAACTGGAAGTTTGAATCAATGGAAGTTTTGTTACTGTTTTCTGCAAATCCAGAGAATAATCATAAGTATTTACTGCCTTCTACCTCTTTTCATTGGGCTGATAAATTATATTTTGCAGTAATTCTTCGATAAGGCAATGAAAACTTTGGTTTCCCTTTCCCATGGGAAGTTCTTCTGAGTAACTATTACATATCTTGGCATTTGTGGGGTTGATGTTGATGTCTTTTCTGAATTTCAAAGCAGGTGTCAAAACTTAAGGATGGCTTTTTATTTCTGATTGCTGGTAGGGTGAAAGTCAGGTGACATTTTCACTCACTGCCTTAGAGTCTAACATCGTATGTTTTTCTTTCTTACACTCTTGTGCATGATATGAAAGTGATTTAGAAATTGTCAGGTGGACAAAAACAATTGCACTGGAGATTTTTCTTGCAAATACTATTGGGATAATTTTCTTTGAATTCTCCTGGTTTATCATGGGCAGTGACCACACAGTACATTAACTAGAGTCAAATGGAAGACTTTTTTCCCCATAAATACCTGAAAAAAAATTATTATTTTCATTTGCCTGGTCACAACTCCTTTGCTCTCAACTGTTTAAACTTTTTTGATTTAAACCTTTGGGGCAGATCATAATTTTCAGATTCTGTGTTCAGCTGTGGTTTTTACCATTTGAATCTGTATTGAAACCTTAGGGGAAAAAGTTGTACTCTTTTAGTGCTGAAGTTTCAATAACAAGTAACTGAGATATTTTATCAGTTTATTACAGATATAGAAGCAGATTTATAAGTAATCTTAACTATGAGGAAATTCAGCAAAAACTTCTTCTGTAAATATTTTTAATGGAGGAAAAAGAGGGAAATTCAGAGAAATAATGTTCATTTTTATGTGACTAAAGTCTGATTGTCCTTTCCTCAAGGATTTTGAGCACCTAACACAGAGTAATGTGTGTTGTAACGTGTTACTCTCTTGTGAAAGACACACTCCCTACAGATAGACACAGGCACTAAACATCTCCAAACCAGTTGACTGGTTAAAAGCATATTTTGTTTGCTCTCATGCTGCCCCAGAAGAATTTTCAGTCCCATGAGCCGCACTGAGTGGTGCCAGTTCATGCACACATTTCTGGTTGCATTAATGGGTTTTCCCTCCACTTAGTTTTTGTATAATCTACAGGTGTTGCCCTGAATGGAGGTTTTGTATCTCCTACAACTGCTGTCTTGCATACCACAGAGGTGTGCTGCAGTACTAGAGATTTCTCATCCAGTCTCTTACATCCTGGCTAATTTGAAGTACAAAATTCGCACTCAATAATGGGCTTAAGTTACACTAATTTACAATAGGTTGAACAAAATTAGTTTAGATTAAGAGATACCTTATTCAGGGCTTTTGGTGTTTAAACCCTTTATACAAACTATTCTGCCACATTTTCTGCTCAATGTCAGGCTTCACACAGGCACAGGGATGAGTAGAGGAGTGTTGATCTGCTCTCCAGAGCCAGCACATCACTGGCACACAGGGTCAGGGTGATAGGGGTGGGAGCAGGGGCCCAGCTGCCTGCTGACCCCACTCCTTTGAAGCCAGGAGCTGCATCCTCCTTATCCTGACCTCGGGAGGGAACTTGACAGCTCTCTATGCTGGGTGGCTCGGGAAAAAGGCAGCACATTCCTCATCCTCCTCCAGGCAGGAGCTGGGCATGCTGTGTCATAGGACATTCAGGAAAACTGCTTTTTTTTTGAAGCTGGATCTAGCTATATGTTAGCTTGGAAAATATGCCTAGTGCTGCAAAGCACTTGGTGATTTATTTAACACATTACTGGTGGTGGACTGCCTGCTCAGCTTGTTACATAAATGTCCTCTTGGATGCAGAGCCCATCGAGGTCAATCAAGGTCATGTGAGCAGTTTGATGTGAGTAGATGTGATCAGAGCTCATATGACATTTGTTGCTGCCCCTTCTCCGTCCACTCTGAAATGTGGCAAAACAGATCATGCCTGCAAAAGGAAAATCCATGGCAGGAATGGGAGCATGCAGCATTACCTAGACACACCACACCTGTTGTCGGTTAGGAAACCTGTGGGGCTTCATGTGGAGCGTCACAATTGCTTGCCTCTAGGAATTTTGATTTTATAAACAAGAAAGTATTAAGAGGGGTGGTAGTGTTCTTTCCACAGCACGTGTACCTTGTACAGCACAGACAAATAAAAGCTGGTAAAGGCTGGAGCAAAAGATACAGAAATTCACAGGCCTAATCTTGTTATTATTTTAAATCAACCGGCTTGTTTTGTATGGAGAATGCACTTTAAATAGCATCCTTTAAACTTGTTAGCACTTTTCTATCTCCCTTCTTGTGACTAAAGTACTTTTCATATCAGACAAGCTCACAAGAGTGTTAAATTCAACATCTTTAAGGGCTAATAAAGCAAGTGCATACTTGTTTGGTTCTGGTCCCTGTCATATCAGCTTCAGCTTTACTGTGGAAATAGATTAGTACTGCTACAGTGACTCTAATTCTTTCAGCTCATTGGTAGATTATTAGTATGCTGTGTATAAAAAAAATTATCTCCTCACTGCAATAAGAGATCTGAACCTGGGATAATTACATAATACTGTGTACAGACTGACATCCCATCCTACTGTAAGCCAACACTCCCTTGGAAGAAGACTGTACCTTGCAACAGAGCTTCCCATCACCTCTCTTCCCAGCCTTGGATGTATGGATCTTCTGTCCCAGGATGTGATGATATACCCTATTCAGAGTGCCAAATTAAGGTTATAGGAATTAAATGAAACAAGAAATAAGCATCAGAATTAATTCACATAGCTAATTGATTAAAAAAAGCCCCAGAAATCTCTGGTGAAAAGTATGGAAATATATATAAGAAAAGCCACAGTTTGATGTCTCACATTAAGTGAGGAATGAAAAATGCCTTGAGAAATTAGCTGGGTAACTAAAATTCACGACTTTAGTGTATACTAAAAATCATGGACTCAGTAGAAAAACTAATTGGTTTTGTTTCCTCCATTCTGTATCCTCTATTAAGAACTCGCTGCTCTGTAAGCAGTAATTACTGATTTCTGTTCCCACAGAGCATAAAATATTATCACTATGTTTCTGCTAACGTTCTCTTCAGTTCCCTTGGTACCAACTGTCCTTTTCCTTGAAAAGTATTAATTCAATTACACTGAAGTCAGTGCAATGATTCATGCTCTTGGTTTTGCTTGGAGATTTAGAACTGACAAAGGGCTTATGTGCTTGAGAGTTCCTAAGTTTTTTCCAGCTTTATCAATCAGAGTTGCCTTTATGAACAGTCTTGTTTATATCCTTGGACCATTGCGAACTACAACAACATTGCATTACAAGTACAAAGCATCATTGGTTCAAAAAATGGTGTATGCCAACTGAAATTACTGAGAACACACTTTCGCTCTGAGTCTTGTTTCAGTAGCTTTATTTTTAGTTAAACACCAGAAAGTAGCTTGGATGTAGAACTGATATGACAGCTGGGAGGTTGCAGAGCAGAGAGCATCAAGTCTGGCTTGTGGTGAATTAGCCTTAATTATTCAAACTCATGAGTGGCTTAACAAAACCCAATCATTGCTTTCTCCCTTCCTCCTTCTGCCCTCCCTTGGCTTTGCTGGTTCCATTGTTTATTGGTGTCTGTTACAGTCCAGTCTGCCTGTGACTGGTACAGATAAGCTGGGCTGCTGGATCACAGGCAGGGAGCCACAGATAGGGGGTGAAGAACAGCTCTGCTATTGTCCCTGTACTAGAAATTAATTATAGTGATACCAAAGAATAAAAACTCTTATTCAGTTTTAACGGTCAGTGTTTATGGGATAGCTTTAACCTACAGAAGAGTCAGCAGTTACAGTGAAATTATAATTTCTGATTGAGATAATCTGTATTTATAATTCTAAACCTTGTGTAAGGTTTGTCTAGTCTTTAATGGTAAAGAAATGTGGTGTTAATGTCAAAATTATTAAAACTGCAAAAATAAAGTGGCAGACTAGCTAAGATCCTATACTGTATTCAATGAGCCTTTTCCTGAAGTGCAGAAGCTGTATTTAGAAGTATCAGATGATTTTCATGCTTCCTCCATTAAAGCTCCAAGCTATATTCCATATTCTTAGGTTATTTTCTTAATTTTCACTATGTGGGATAAAAATCAACATTAGTTTGCATACTGTTGAATTAAAGCCTGGAGATAAACATCCTGCTGTGGTTTTTCAGTTAGCACAAGTGTAAAGCTGAGAGGTGCTGTTCATAACTCGGTGTTTATTGGTCTGATGGCAACATCTGTACCAGTGAATGGAATGGGATGAGACTTCTGTCTGCAGGGCAAATAGTGTGGCTCAGCTTGTGTTCCTGCCCCCTTCCCAAGCCTGGACACCTCCATCCACAGTGCTTATCAGGCATTATTCACTGTCTCCACTTGGTGTGATGTGTGAAAGTGGGAGCTGGCTTAGGCCAAAATCACACCCCTTAACTTGCTGGTGCTGTGCATGCCAGTGCAGTTTTGGAGGTGTTTCAATCAGAGAGTTAAAATATAAGCTTCTTGCAAAGAAGAAGAGGAAGAAGAGAATTGTAAATATTTAGATGATTTTTTGAATGGGGAAAATGCTATCGTGTTAATGCATTCGTCTAGTCTAATAATAAATGCCAGCATTTTAATTTATTACCAGATACAGCAAAACAAATGTCAGTGTAGTGAACAGCTACACAGTATCAAATGTTACTCACTCAGACATAGTTTAATTCTTGATGAGAATTCTTGAGTTGGAAGTTAGAGAACAGGTAATGTCATTGTTTTGCAAAAATCCACTTGAACGGGCCTTTTTTCATTTTTTCTTCCTTTTCTAAAGAACACCCCAAACCCCCAAGTCATCCTGCATAAATGGATAGTCTAAAACAGTTGAATGAATGACCTAAGCTCTCACAATGAAGATATCATTATTATAAATAGCCTAGATAATTTGGCATCTTTATTTATTGAGAATCTGACCGAACACAAATTGTATCTTAGATCCAGGCAAACTAGGGTGCAATTGCTGGAACTTCAAGTGTGTGACGTTTGTCTAATCCATGATGAAAATGTCAGTAACTGATCTCAACAATATTGTTTTACCCATTGTGTGCTGACTTCAGCATTCCTATATGGGACCTATTCAGGCATTGATGCCTACAGATTGTATCTCATTGATTTTCAAGCCTCCTATTCTTCAGAAACACGTTCTTAAAATGTGAAATAATCTTTCTGGATAAGTATTAAATAATCTGATTTCTTCTGTCTTCTAAAGCAAACCTTGACAAAGGGAAAAATCCGTCACTGGCAGCAGATGGGATGATATGCCTAATATGTCTCTGCTTTCTCTTTTTTCTCTGATTAAGTTGTATGTAGACCTCTTGAATATACAGTTTTCCATATAAAAAGCTGCTATTAAGGCCATGAAGAGATTTTCAGGGATTAGCAAGTGCTGCCTGCAACTTTCTGCATTATTTAATACACTGTCCCTATTTCAGTACATTGACTGGTTTCTTTTGTCTCTGGTTTCCAGAGTTTCTCCATGAAAGCCTTCAGTACTCCCGACTTCATAAGAAGAGTCATTTTTTTCCCATGTGATACTTATCCTATTGATTTTAACAGAAACGCACTTTTACTGAGCTTGCAGATATGCAGAATGTGTCTCAAGAGCAGTGAATTTGCTCAGTCTTGGCATCTTCATTCTTAAGAGCCTTTTCAAAATGTAAATTAGAGACCAAGCCTACAGAATCAGAAATTTTAGAGCACATGCTAATTGCAGAAATCTGAGATGGTTGCTCTGAATGGTAGGTTGTCAGTCAGGCTTGCATTAATGTGAGCTCTGAGGATTTGTATTGCTAGCTTAGAGTAACTCAAGAGGAAGCACAAATCTTTTCTCTCACAGGGATGGCAGAGCTAACTCCCAACTCTATCCACTTGCCCCTGAAGCTCTTTTAATTATTGTGATCTTGTTAGCGTAATTCAACAACTTTAAAAATTAATTCAGTGCAGATCACTTAGAAACTGAAATGGTGTTTCTCACACTGCAAAATTACAGCGTTACACAGAGATCTAAATTACTGGGAAGCTATGGGGCAATCCAAGTGTATTTAGGTTGTTTCGGATTACAGGATTTTTGAATCAATGATTTCTCCTAGAAAAAAATTGACAAACTAACCAGCACCTCAAAATCCTGCAGCTAGTGTTTGCTTTTAAGCTGTAGGGTTATAAATAAATATATTTATATGAAGGTGTGGGGGATGTTTCCTGAGCAAATAATACCTCTTCAGTTTAAAAAAGTTAATCTTTTAGATAGATTAAATATGTTTAGAGCATTGCATTTGAAACAGTAATTTTTTGGAGTTCACTAGAAGGGAAAACATGGTCCGATAGAAGAGTAAATGAGTTGAGAGACGTGGTGCTGTAGTCAATGCTTCCAACAGGCACGGAAATCACTTGGCAGAGGTCATTGTATTTCTGTCCTACAGTGTGGTTCAAGAAACCCAGAATGTCATGTCTTTACATGACAGGAGTGTTTGATGGATTCTTTGTCTGTCCTGCAGGTGGAAGCAGCAGGAGCCGTGATGCTGCAGGGCTGGCTCTTGCTGAGGCAGGGCTGCATTCTCACAGACCAGTTCACACGCCAAACTCACTGCCTTGCTTCCAAGTTTTCAAGGCTGACTTGTTGGTCTTGAATATATTGCTTTATTGTCATGACAAGGAGGCTTCAAGAACTGTGTATTGGCATAAAGACAAACAGGGTATTCTTACCAGCTGATGGCAGAGTGGAGACTTGTAGTGCAGCTGGTTTGCCTTTGCAAAGATACGGAGGTGTGAACATTTCTGGGAAAGTTACAATAGTGGGCAACAGCAGGGGAAATTCCAGGCCCGATTCAGAGCAGGCTACAGACTGCCAAAATGCTCTCAGCATCCTTGCCACGGTCTTTGAAGAATTACAAAACTAAGAACAAGATAAAACAGTCTGATTTAAATCATACAGGGAATGGCTCAAGCAGGTTTGGGAATTCTGCTCTCTGTAGGATTATAATAAACCTTTCTACTAAATTTCTTTCTTAAGCCTGCCTCTTGTAATGAAGACAAAGAACGCAGTGGTTGGTAGCACAACAGACATCATATGTGTGCAATGATGACTTAAACAAGTTCTAGGAAACAGTATAAAACATCTACTGATGGAGGGAAGAAGGGGATGTCTCTCACATCCAGCAGATGTACTAAATAGTTCCACTGTCTTTTGCCAGAAACAAATGTACCAGGAATGTCTTCACAGAGTTGGGTTCTGTGACAGGAATTCTTTCACCAGCTCAGTAACTTTCTTTGTGTAAGACTGCAGAGTAAGTTCTTCCAAAACTAATTTGGCCACACTGTAAGCCATATGAGTTTTGTCTTTATTGTGCCTTGCCCTGCCTGAAACTTCTGAGTACCAGCATGTGATTTTACTTCATCACAGCAGTGGTACATGCAAGATTTTGTGCCCTGGACTGAGAGTGGAATTGCACTGTACAGGAGAGAGAGATCTAGAGGCGACTGCTATGCACAGTCGGTGGGNTAGCAGTGGTACATGCGACATTTTGTGCCCTGGAGTGAGAGCTGGGAAGCTACTAATGTGTGTGGAATTGCACAGTACAGGAGAGAGAGATCTAGAGACGACTGCTATGCACAGTCGGTGGGAGCAAATGTAACAGCAGCAGAGAGTATCAGAGGATCTTTAATGTTGAAAGTGTATTTATGTTTTTGCCTTGTGAGACTGTCACTGCCAGCTGAGCTGCACAGTGGGGATGAAAATAGCACATGTATGCACGTTTGGTGCAGCTGTATTTAGGACATCATCTTTAAGTCAAACCCTGTCTTCTTGTATCTAGTAAGAGTAGTTATGCAACCACTGCAGGAATGGCAAGAGGCACAAGACAGGAAATGTTTCTAATGAGGATAAAAAATGAATTGAGCTGGCAGACAGGAGCTCCTCTTACTTACAAGAGAAGTGGAAGAGCAGATCCTTCCAGAGTCATGTTGATGCTGAAAAATGTGTGCTGGAAAGAAAAATGAGAATTTGGGAGAAACAGACAGAAAAACAGGGAGAAGGATGAGACACAAGGAGAATTAGCTGGGGCTATAAATGAAGCCTGGAGGGATGGCCCAGTGTTCATTAGCAAAAAAACAGCACAGGAAAGGTGAAGCAGGATGGAAGAAATTTGGGTTGGGCTGGGAAAACGAAATGAGTAGGAAATCAGAAATAAGATTTAACATGGCTTGCATGTTGCTCTATTTATGTGGATATCTGGGCAGTGAACTCTTCCACAACAGTCACTATCGTATTATACAGCAATAAATGCTGTCCCACCTACACATTTCCTATCTGTTGCTAACACAGACAACATAGTGCACACATTTGACCAAAAGCCACAGCAGCTCTTGCAGATAATTACCTCAGTTCTCCATTTCCAGGTATTGATTATCCAGTGAGGACAGTAAAGTTGAAACTGTAATGACTGGACTTTTCATTCCCAGTCTTCATAGTTTTGGGGGTAGCTCAGGCTACTCCAGATGCTTCAGCATTTCTAACAAACTGGTTTTACACTAGGAATGGGCAATAACTTGCTACCAGAATCATTTATGCTTGTATCCCTGTCTCAAAATTTGTAGCAGTTTGGAGACTGACGCAACCACTCAGGTTCTTCTATTCAGCCTGTAAGTGGCAAAGACAACTCTCTTTTGCTGATCAGATTGCTCCCAGGGACATCTGGACAACCATGTGACAGATTTCTTCTCCATGTAAATATTTAAGCAGTTCTTCATTTACCTGATCACATATGTTTGTTGTACATTTTTAATGGCACATTTTTATCCATGTACTAACTATGCACCCAAACTCTAATATGTTTTCTGGTCTGTTACTCTTATCATAGTTACACTTTAATGGATGAGATAAGATGCACTGAAGGTATCTTGTGTAAACTTCTGATAGCTCTTTGATGGCCTGCAGACATCTTGATCATTAGTCCATTACCTCTCTGCTTCTCAGTTATCAATCCCAAGCCATTCAGTTGCACAGTTTTGGTAATTCTAAATACAAGCTTCCTGTGCCTAACGCCTGCTTTACCATTATTGTAATAAACAATTATAAACCCCAGATTTAGCCCTGGAGCTGGGACCAGGCCATAGTCACGTGCCAGGGGCCAGTGCAACTGAAGAGGTAGCGTGTTAGACTATGTTTTCCTTTTTCAATTTATTGGCTACAAAATAATGTATTTGGAATGGCTTTCTTTATGTTATTTTGTGCATGCAGGAGACAAAATTTCCTTTTTGAACAAGGCATTGACTCTTTGAATCATTGAGAACACCATTTGCTGAAATCTCTCTTTCACAAGCCAAGAAGGGCACAGATCCAAACTGATGCTAAGCACTCTGTAGAATTTCTTAGAATGTGATTCATCATTTGTAGTAAAATTCAGAAAAAGGTACTTGTCACATACTTATACTTTCTTGCTAGCTTGTCAAGTAGCCCAGTCCAAATAACAAAAATAATTCAGCCCTTACAATACATTTTAAATGTCATCAGGTTTTAGCAAACTACACAAAAATTTTTTAGTTTATTTCTTTTTTAAAGGAATTTAGAACACTTAATGGGTTTTTGACTGGAAAATGTTTCCATAAACCCTTTTCTACCAGTGACAGCGTAAAAAGGGATGTTAGAACAAGCAGGATAAAAACCTTTTCCAAAGTAATAGAAATGATTTGCTCAAATAAGAGTTAATGTTTCTGTTGAGTATAGTTCAGCTGATATGAAATAAATGTGCTTTGACATATTAATTCTCCATAGGGTCACAGTCATCTTTCTTACACATACACTGTCATTTACTTAAACTCAATTCAGCTGCTAGTGGCATTATTAACCTTCTAAGAACATTACAACAGATGTCTGGTTTCAGACTAGAGCTGTTTTGACACACAGGTTCCCTCTTGCACGTGCTGTGGAGGGAAGGAATAAAGCCTTGCAGGCAAGGAACTGAGCTGAGCGGTGGAAGGTGTCTGGGGTCACCTCCTGTAGCTGCTACAAACTTCCTCTATGGCCACCGGCAAGTTCTGTCAGAAAGCACAAGTCTACACCTCACCAAATCCTTTTTCCCCAGCGGGTCTCTCTCCCTGACAGCGTAGCTCATGGATCTTCTTTTGGATATGCATGAACAGGAGACTTTCTGCTCAGTCTGTTGAAACTCATGGCCTTGAGTTAAACATCATAGCACCACAGCAGAAAGGCATTGTACAAGAAAGAATCCTGACCTCTAAAAAGCTTTCAGAAAGAAGTGGGAGGGAAACACAAAGTTGCAAAGTGGCTTATTTTAGCTCCTCTACCAGGTCAGCAGTAGGGAGAGGAGCAAAACCCTAGTCTGCGATGCCTGCTGTTACCGATCTCAATTTAACAGCCTTCCAGTTAATGTATGGCTTGTTCCCTCTCATTTGAATTGTCATACATGTTTGGTTTTTATCTAGATGACTGGGTTTGTATGATCTTCTTAAATCAAATTTTACTTTTTGCACCTGCTCTCTGGTGTGCCTTTGGTGGACGGACAAGTAAATTCAGTATAGGAGAAAAGTGCTGTGATGGCTTTCTAGTGGGAAATCAGACTTCATAAATATAGCATGGTACTGGAGTCAATGACTGCATGAAAAAGAATGATTTGGTTAGTTAAACGTACCTTATTTCCAAAAGTCACTTGATATTTTCCTGTCTTACCAGAAGCTCTTTAAGGGCTAAAGTGGTTAAATAACTGATTAAGGAATCAAAGAGTTTCGAATAAATGGTCAGTTTTCATGAAAAAGAGGTAACTACAATCTGGATTTATTAGCTGATGGATCAGGCAACGATTATGGCAGTGACAGCAATTAAACATCTCTCAACAACAAATAAAAAGAAGAGGGTATCCCAATGGGGACAATGAAACCCAATGATCTCAGGCTTGGCCACCACTCTTGGGATAGTTTGGGATAGTTAGGAGAGAACAAATATTCTCTCACCTTACTGAAGAAATGGCCTACTGAATGGCCCTTTAGCTCCAGACCTCTGGGTCATTAGATGCTCACTGAGAGAGCGAAGTGTCTGTATGAGAAAAATGAGCTCAACTCATTTTTCTCTTTAAGCTGGAAATGAATAAACAGAGTCAGGGTGTGACAGTAATGTATGGAGTTATGAATGTCTTGTGGGGGTGGAATAGATAACCATGATTTAGTGCCCAATGAAATTACCAGGTATACAGACAAGAAAATAAACAAGCCTGGGTACTTTATTATACAATCTCAAATTCAATTATAGAACTAATTATTACACAGACACTGTAGCACCCACAAATGTCAATGGCTTTACAGAATAAGTAGACAAAGTCAGAAGAAGGTCCATCCAATATTACTAAATACAAAGACACTTTGGCTTTGGAAGTCCCTGTGCAAAGATTGCTGAAAGCTGGAGTAATCTGTGAAAAACTATGGTAAACTTGCCCATATCTTTACTTTTTCCAAAGCACCCAGCAGTGACTACTCTAAAAATCTAAAGGCTGGCTAGGCAGACCTTTGGTTTGAACTCCAGAGTCTGTTTCTGTGCTCTTATGGTCACTGCAGACTCAGGCCTTAGGTATTCTGGTTGGTTTTGGTTTTATGTGTTTATTCACTGAAGTCTGCTGGGACAGATTTCTCTTGCTCTGTACAGAGGATGTACAGCCTCTAACGGAGTGGGATGGGTCCCCAGTTGTTCCCCAGGGCTTCATATGCTACTTTCACACACATTGTAATTAAAAGTTAGGTAAGAGCCAATTGAAAATGTGCACAGTAAACAGAGAATCTAGTTTGATATGCTCATCCCACAGCTAAAGTTCTGCAGTTGTTTATGTGGGAACCTGACACATTTTTTCCTTCCTCTAACTCTTCCACTTTCACAAGGCTCTCATGTAGAGCCACACAGTTCTTCACTGTCCACAAAAGTAAGTACTGACTAAAGTAAGTACTGACTAGCACAAGGCACTCTGCCTGAAAGATTTTTCCTTGAAATATTTTTCCTTCAAAACTTCCCTCATGTGTCTTCCAGTGCCCTGGAGATACAAACCTCACACGTGCCGTCGAGGAAGGGAGAAGATACTTCCTGGCACAGAACCATTTCCTGGCTGTCCCAGAGATGCATTCTCTGTTTATTTCTTTCTAGCGCCCCAGCTCAGGAACATCCCTGCCAATTGTACAATGTGGAGCACCCTTTGCACTGAATAGCAGCTAATGCTGAATTAACATTCAGAAAGAGTTTGAATCACTTGGTAGTAGAGCACCTGCAGTCAACTCCAAACCAATTTTTCCCCAGCATTCTGAGTATGCTCCAGACCAAATATCAAGCTAAAAAATAAACACTTTTTAATGTGTGATATTAAGTTTCCTTTGGTAACTCAGTCCAGGTACCAATCAGGCCATTTTCTAAAATTCATACTGACGTCAATGAGGGCTGTTGACTAGAAAGATACATAGATTAGAAATATTGATTTTATTGTTTTGATTCTGATTTTTGGGTTTTCTTTTTGCCATTAGTACTGGGTTTTACTATACATATATATTTGGGCAAAAATAGATTGGCTTCACTTTAGTTTATACTGTATTTCCTTTTAATAAATTCTGGATTATAAATATATTACATGAAATGGTATTGGAAGGATATGTGTTGTGGCTTTAAAGTTCATTTAAACACCTGTCTTATTCATTATTTTTGTAAAATCTTGGATTTTGCCAAGTATAAAATTTGGCGAGAGAGTGGGCAGATGGTAACTCAGTTATGTTTTTGAATAATGTTGATTTAACTTGAAGGTCTGCTTGGTGCTTCACTTAAGCAGAATCTAAGGCAACAGGGGTTTACCTGAGTGGAGTTATCAAGAGCACCCTGCTGGAGGTAGGATGTGAAAGATCTTCTCTAACAGCAACCATGAATGTCTCACCAGATAAGTCTTAAAAGGACCATCAGATAGGAAATACATTGTAGCACCCTGCCAGTGAATTTTGTTAATTAAGAACAATGCACCATTTAGACCCAAGGCTGGGGACTGCTGCTTTGAACTCCCAAGACAATGTTTTGTTTGTACAGCTGGGAATGATGCAATGTTACTGAGACTGGCTGGGACAGAACGGCATTCCTTGTAAATGCTCTCTAGTTGTTACTCTTTGAGAGGTGAGTCTAAAAGAAGATAGTATCTATCTTAACCCTGGACATTCTGAAAGGGAAAAGAAAACAATGAAAAGCTCTTGAGCATCTCAAAGTGTTGATCAGAGATTTTGCAATGCATTCTTCCCTCTCAAAGGTGGTGTCCTTGAGCCTGACCACATGCACATTCCTATTGCTAGCATGTTCCTATTGCTCGAGCAAGGTTTGGATCAAATCCCTCTCTTTAAAATTGATCATTGGCTCAAAATCAGAACCTTTGACTCTGAGATGTGCTTTGCCAAATACTTTGTTAGGGACTTGTCTTAAACTTGCTGGGCCAGTAGCCCAGAATTGTGACTTCTGCCACTTTGCATTCAATCACTTTTCTTCATGTTTCCTTAGTTACCATATAAAACAAAGTTCACAGCAATATTGTGGTGGAATGGGAGGAAAGGAGGGTTTCCTAGAAACCTTATCTCCTTTATGACAGTAGTGGAGAATATAGTTGGCGTGACATATTTTTTGAATCATAACTTACATGTTTGTTTTACTCATGGCATAATTTCTAGCTGTTGCTGATATGTATGATTTACTGAATGAACTGTGCAATGATCCTTCATTACCGTGAGCTGACTGTAATGATGCATTTTCTTTCAGACCACCAGAAGGAGCTATTGAATTCAAAAAGCCTTTCCTTCAAAGAAGGAACTCCTTGTACAGCAGGGCAACCAGCAGGATAGTAGAGCAAGCACACTGTCTTCCTTCGAAGTCAAGCCAAGGAGCAGATTCTCATTTAGGTTCTGCATCTTTTTCTGATCCACTGTATTGTAGAATAAAAACTGATTTTACAGGGTTTAAGATCCAAAGAGCTGGGAAATCTGTTGAGGCAGGTTTACCCATACATTTTTCCACAGGGAGTGTGGAACCTGCCATTTTCCATTCGGTCACAGCTCGGAGATGTTAGGCTAACAGACCTTGAGAGCTAATGGCAATGTCCATGAGGATAAATGAAACCTGGCATTTTTCGTATCCATGCTGACTGGCAATCAAAATGCATTGGCCACATGTTAAGTGTTCTCTGAGGTGATATGAAGATGTGCGGTTATTCACTGTGTCTCTTGATCAGATTCATAAAAGGAGGCATGACATTCATAGCCTACTTTCTATGAGTTTGCCCTTTATATTCGACCAAAACCCCTTACATTAACAGAAAAAATATTATTTTGCTTTGGCCTGTCTTCCACTTACACCTTTTTTTGTCTGACAGAAGCCTGAAAATTTGTGATAATTGTTTGAAGGTGGTGCATTCTGTGTTAGTGTGTGTATGTGTAGCTTTGTATGAGTGTTTAAATTAATGTTTAATCAATGCTTAACTAATAAAATAGCTTTAGTCACTCAGATTCAAATTGGGATGTGCTATACAATTTACTAAGTCAGTGTTTCCAGCGTATTGAAAGAGTATTTGTTTTGAACATGAGTATTCTGCACGTCTTTGGATTGACACACGGTAAAAATGTGTCTGAGGAATAACTTTTTCTAAATACCTTCAGGCCGTAGTTGAGGCTTATTGATCTCAGTGCTGGCTTTTACTTATGTTGACTTTCTTACTTTATAATGTACTTGTTCTCAAGACACGCTGCTAGTACTCAGGCATAAGTCTGGGTGTGTATGTAGAATAAATCAAATATTGCTCTGGAAAGCTTACAGTGCAAATGGTAGCTAGACAAGAAAAATATACATAATAAAGCAACAGGAGAGCAAGTAGCAGGGAGGGACTGAAGGATAGCGGTGTGGAAAGGAAGAAAAGGTCTATTGACTGGATGTACATATATTTTGGATGTTTCATATGTTGGGTTTGCTCTTTGTTTTTTGTACCATGATACTGTCCAGTAGCTTTTCTCAGAAGTGATGATCTTGTGCTAGATACTTTGCTGTGCAAAGGTGGAGATTGAAGGTTGTTCCTGCTTGAGATTTAATCTGTATGATTGAGATCTAGGAAAACACAGTTGGAAAATGATTACAAAGAATGGACACTATAGGCAATGAGTTTTGTGTCAAAAACTCCTTATAAATTTACAAATACTTTACTTTTTCTTTGTAGCAGTATCTCATAGAGATTTCTTTTTCCAAAACCAGTTTAACATGCCCTGTGTTCTTTTTCTTGGGAAGTGGGAACTAGTTAGATGCAGCTATGCATCTGTAATGACCTTGCACCCTGACTGTTGGCATTTTCTGGAATTATGGGGCTGTTGCTTTGATTAAAATCAGAAACAACCACTAATCTGTGCTCAGCAGCACAGTGGGCACTAAGACCATACCAGCCAAAAGCCACATGTTGTCATGCTATGGATTTGCATCCTCAGAGCTCTCTGTCATTGTGGCACAAACTACCAGACGACCTGTCTCGACCTGAGCCTGACTTTCTGCAACAACTATATCTCATAGGAACAACAGCATCATTATCATTTGGAAAACAGTTTCCAGTCTTGGAAATATATCTTCTCTCACAAAGAAAACTTTCTCCTTTAGATTCTTCATAAACCTGCACCTTGAAGAAAAAGATAGCTTTTACTAAATCAGAGCAAGAAGATGCTTCATGTTATTTTGCCTCTCTGACATGAACTGGTGCTTGAATAATCCTAAAAGAACCTAAATAGAAGTAAATGAAAGCAGACGGTAAGAAGTAATTTGTGGAAAGAAACACCTTTCACTGTGCATGAGTGTCTTTAGAAAGATGTTACTATCAGTATGTTATTTACAGGGAGATTAATCTTATTTTACCTTAATGAAAATAACAAAGCTCCCTTTTGACCTAACCACAGGAAACAGATGACTTTTGTCTGTCCAGTTAAACCTGGCTGAAGTGACAGTGTATATTGTTCCATCCTTTAAAAATGTGCATCAGATCTGTATGCCTATGTGTGTCCCTACAAAATTCTATTTTTCTGTCTTATTCAGGTTGAGGACAATTGGACACTGGTTGGTTGGTTTGTTGAACTTCTTGGAAGGGATCCTGGTACTGGGAATTGAGCTATAGGGTTGCTTTGTTAGGATTTCAAATAGTGGGTTTGTGATGTGGCTTTTGTAGCTTCTTGACACTGTGGGCTTAACTTTTACCAGTGCAGGCACTTACGTACAGGAATCCAGCCATATGCTGTCACCTACAGGTTTGGAGCATTCCTTAGCTCTTGCATGGTGCTTGGCTTCTTCTGGCCACAGGACTTAGATTATTGGAATAAATGATTTTTTACTGAGTCAGATTGTCCGTATACTTGAGACTCCCCTTGGTGGGTCTAATCTGTCCAATGTCAGTGCAACTTTTGTATGAGAAGGTGTTTGTTGGCAAGAGTAAAGGGTTTAAAGTCTGGCCTCTTTCCAATATTGCAAATTTGTTACTCGTGGTGCAGTTACTGACTAGCAGAAAGAAATATATTCAGGACATTTTGACGGCCTCCTCATTCAGTAGCAAACATCTGCCTAGAGTCGCGGACCAGACCCACAGAGCAAGTAGGAAAAAGTGAATGCACCTTTGAACTCAGTCTCAACATCCAGTAGAAGTTTTCAATATTAATCTCAAGTCACGTCAGCGTTCTGAAATGTCAGTACATACACTCCCTCCTTCAAGCAGTGCTGAGAAAGAGGCAGTTTCAAAGGCAGTTGATCCCACCTAGATTTCTCTATTGCAGAGGAGAAAATTAGGTGACTAGTGAACTAGAGACTTATTTTTGAAAAGATAAATATAGATAAGAGACAAGTTACCCAAACTAAGTCTGTTCTTTACATGCTGGTGCTACGATGTGATGGTGTCAGTGAGAGCTGAGTGCATCTGCTGTGCCCATGAAGCAAGTGTCTCCCTTGTGTAGCATCTCCCACGTCCTGTAGCATAGTCTGTGCTTGCAAACACAGCTATCGTACATAGTTTCCCTTTTTCCTTTCTTCTCTTGAATTTTCCTTTCCATGAGGGTGAATCTGCCTCAGTAAAAGATGTGGAAAAAGTACTCAGAAGCAGGTTGAGGATCATAAGGTCATAGCTTTCCTGTCCTGTACTATCCTGTCCTGTCCTGTCCTGTCCCTTTGACCCTTCTGCCCTAGTCTTCAGATTAGACCATCTGTGAATCTTGTTATCTAGTACTGTGCAGAACAGAGTGTGTGACTGATCTCTTGGCACAGCCAGTGTGTTGCCTTGGTGGGTTGTGTGGGATGAGAAAAGCACAATACATGCCTTTTCTGTCTGAGACTTGTTTATCTGCGTGGCATCCAGGCCGCTCTGGGAGAGCTCTCCTCTTGGTGATTGCTGGCAGTCAAAAACGAATCAAATCAAGGCAAAGTTAGAGAAATTCTCCTATACAAAGAGCTGCTCTAAAACAAAGCTGCATTTTTGTGGTGCATTGTCCTGGCTCTGTGTGAGTCCTGTAAAGAGACAAAGGCGAGCAGGAAGGAAATCTCAGCTGCTTAGTAAATGCCCTAATTTGATTTATTTACTGCTCCCTTCCCCCACTCAAACTGTTCTGCTAACCTGTTAGTCCCAACTCAGACAAGTAAGACCTGCTAATCTGATTAGTCCTGACACACAGGAGCAAGGCTGCTGGGAAAAGCTGGACCCTTACAGCTGTTTCAGGCTTCAGCTTCGATCATAACGTTATGGGTTAGCTGAATGTATAGTGCAGTGTGACAGAAGCCCGCAGCATGCACGCAAGTGAGCAGTGTGACCGTCACTGAAGATTTCTACCCCGGGTCTGAGGCCACTGGAATACAAACCATGTTTCGTGTCACCTTCAATGTAGTGACAGAGAAAGTTACCTTCACCTTGGCAGCCTGCCCCTCCGTCACATGGAAGGTAAGCTCAGATATGCGTAAAGTAAAAAGGTTGATGGCACCATAAAATGTGCTTCTGAACGTTTTTCCCAACCTTAGGCCATGTTTGGGAAGTTTTAAGGGCAGCAATAATGTTTTAAGGGAATTGCACTGCAATGCAGCATATGCACAACTGGTTGGAATTAGACTAAATGGATCTGGTTCTAGCTTACTTGTTGCCTTTTAAAGCTGTTCTCACTTGACTTTTAAAATAGTCAAATTCATGGTCATTTTCCTTATTCTGGTCTGGAAATACCAGTTATTTATATTAACAGCAAATCTAGAGAGATATATAAACATAAGCTACTCATTTCTGTAAGGAAGGGACACTGTTTGAGGAGAGCTTTCAAGCTTCTTAGATAATTTAGGGATTCCAAGGATTTGTAAAATATGTATCATGGTACACTAAATTAGAACACAATGCATCTGTATAATGAGGGACTAAAAGAAAAAAAACCCTTCGATGCATGATGATACTTGATGCATGACAATAATTTGGCAGAAGTCAGAAATGCTTTGCACATCAGTTCCTTCTTCCATCCATCAATTCAGTTCAGATCTTCACTTCCTTGAGACAAATGTTCCTACCTTGTCTTGAAGAGACCAGCATTGTCAGGATGAGATGGGAACAGGTTCACTGCCTTTCCTTTCCTTTCCTTTCCTTTCCTTTCCTTTCCTTTCTCTTCTGGGAGCGTGTGCTTTCACTGTAACGCAGTTGAGAAGACAGATACTCTCTTCTGAAGAGTTGCTTTAAAAGCTTCCTTTTATAATTTGTTATTTACAGAGCAGTTACTGTAAGAACCTCACCTCTGTCTGTTATTATGCCTTTCAGATGTGAGACATTTATGAATAACTAGATACAGGGGCAGTGTAATTGCTCGTGCTTTAGCTGTCCATGATTCATTATGTGGTGTAAGAAGTTGTCATATATCTTTGCTGTATCATTTTCTCAGTCTTGGGCCTGTCTTTTCTCTGGGCTTGTGAGGTAGACACTGCCCAGCAGCTGTTAATAGAAGGTCTTTAAAGGGGCTGGTACAGTGTGGCCCCAGCCAGATCTGTGCTATTTGTAGCACCATGCACTAAATAAAAACTCATCAACTAGGGCAAAGTGTGTTTGAAGTAAAATTCATGTGAAATGAATTTAACCAGGTACCTTCTCTCTGGGGGATGGTTAATAGTAATAGTGCTTCAGTTTCCCTGCTTCTTAGGAAAACTTAGTTTCCCAAATGTGTATTTATTAGCTAGCAATGAAAAGATCATTTCAACACAACATAAAATGGCTTTACTTATGCTTGCTAGTTTTGTGTTAAAGATTTTTCTTCCTTAGAAGCACTTAGAACTTTCTGCCTTTAGATTGCAAGGCACTTAAAAGAGGGGATTGAAATGGAAAAGGATCGTGGATCCTACCTGGCTCACAGACTCTGGGAACAGCAAACAGGCATGCAAATATAACCCTGTGTTGCATTTCAGTGATCATTTATTATGTTAAACATGAGTACATTGTAGTAAATGCCTCTGTAAGAAACTGGCAAGTACTGGAAAGTGCACCCCAGCATGCCTTTTCATTTCTCCAGCTCTTTTCTTATTTGAATAATTTAAATTACGTGATATGTGCAATGCACCAACATAAGTAAATGCTTAAAAGTAAAAGCTAAAAGAAACTGCAGTACAGTATGACTTCATATAATGTAGTACATTTATTGATGAACTAAATAAAAAATATGTAAGAAAGTGGGCAAAATTATATGAAAAAAACAAGATGAGGTGCCAAACCAGCAGAAGAGATGGCTTTGCAATAGAGCTTACATAAGTAATGCAAAGTTAATTTAGAGAAAGCTTTGTGGAGGGAGTAAGTATGTTTCACTGGCCAGCTATTACAGCTGGAAAAATCTGGCGTGGTTTCAGGTGCACAAGCCTTCCATTTTGACAGTAGTAGGCTAATGAAAGACTGTTTCCCCACAACCTTCCTTTGCTTATGTCCTTGTGCCAGCCAGAACAGCACCGGTATTGCAAGTTAATTTAAATCCTTTGAAGCTGAAAGAGGTCACATCCTCCTGCTTGGAGGAGGGAGGACAGAGATGCCTGCTTTCAGACTGCTAAGTCTTTTTCTTCAAGAGTAAATGGCCCAGTCCTCAGAAAATGCTGATGTGTTCTGCTTTCCACATAGCACAGCATGACCAGCAGATGAGTCTTGCATGGTGTGGTGGGACCAGGATGCTGTGGCAGCTCTGTAGCAGGTGTCTTAGTGCCGGGAGCAACAGAGCAAGTTCTGTCCCAGATTGTTGTCTTTCTACCCTATGCTATGCAGTGTTTGTTTCTCTCAGAAGTTAATTTCTGATTGGAAGTATTGGTGAGAAGTATTTCACCCTATTTAAATTATCCGTAAAATATTCATTTCTATGATATTTTAATGAAAAAAAGACAGTACTCCTGCTCCAGACATTTCAGTCTGTAGGGCATAAACCTCACTGTTTTTGCAATACATTGTTTTGTAAAAAGTAGTTTAATTAGAAGTGGGGGAGGGTACAGACATGGGACAACTAGAGGGAAGTGACAGCTGAAAAGAGCTCAAGTTGACAAGTGCAAAAGGCTCAGAGCTGAACATGGCTGTTCACACAGGCACCAATGCCTGAAAGCCAAAGCAAGAAGGATCACTACTGTAAACCATGAGCATCTTTATTATAAAGCCTGGAGGAGGGGACTGGACTGCTCTTTCTCACCTCTCTGTGTCAGTCTGCCTCTGCTCGTTTCCCTGCTCCTTAGAGAACGGGCTGCTGGTACTTCTTGATCTGTTGACAGGTGTGTAGCTGGTCAGCAGAGCAGAGGGCTGAGTAATCTGAGATGTGCGTGGGCTACAAAAATCAGACTGCAGCCGCTATCAGCTTGGCCAGAATCCCTCTTCAAAGGACTTTTCAGGTTTTGCTCACTTGAATTACTGCTGCATTTTCAATCAGTTGCTGCTAACATTTGGGGAGCCTTGTGTTGTGCCTCTTTGTGTCCTGTACCTGGCTTTAAGAGTGGATAACAAGATCCCGCAGCTATTGATATACCAACAAACTCCTACCACTCATTTCCTAACCCGTGAACAGACAACATGCTGCTTAGATAAATGCAATTCAAATTCACAGAGTACCAGCAGATTTAGTTACAGAATGTGTTCGCTCATGGAGGCTTAGCTATGCTTGAATCCTATTGATTTTCTCTTACTGTTGGTAGTTCGGCTTTGTTGAATCCCATCTGAACTGTATGGGGGAAAGCAGCAAAAACTGCTGGTTTGTGGCTTTCTATTCAAGGCCAGGAAATTCACTTGATGGGGATCAACCTAACTCGGGGCTTTCTCGCCAATTGATGCTGCATTTTATCTCCCTGACACGGACAGATAAATGAGCTGGGGGCGGCTTTGCAGTCGGTTGGAGCCGGAGCCGAAGGCGCATTGTTGCCAACTTTGGGAAGCTGCACAATGGCCCTGTCTCCCCGGCCGTTACAGCCGTTGGGGCACGGATCTGTCGCCTGGAAGGCTGTTAAGGAATAATGATGTAAACTCCTCCCTAAGGATGTGGGAACAATGTTCAAATGTTACGAAGCGGGCAATATCTGTGATAAGGAAACCAGAAAAATCAGGGGCTTAGTGTTCATTTTCTTTCTGCAGCAAGTTGAACACAGTGCTTCAGGTTGAAAAGGAGTGGTGGGGAGGCAGGGTGGGAGGCGTGGGAAATGGGCAGCAGCACGCAGCTTTTCTGGCTCAGATTAACCTTGCTGTTGCTGCTTTAGACGCCTCAGTTAGACTCGCATAGAGCTACAGTTGTCTGCTCTGTTCAGCAAGTGTAAGTGCACATTATTGAACAGTCTGGTATTACTTGGTTGTCACGGCTCCTAAATACGCCCCCAACATTGAAAACCACCGTAGTAAATAGAGTACAAACAGAAACAGGCCAATCTGCGGATTTAGTGCATGAAAACAAAGGCCCAGACCACGAGCACAAGGACAGTAATGTGGTGTCAAATGTCATCCTCGTGTGACGGCACATGAAAGAGAAGTGCAACAGGAGGGCAGCATGAAAGTGGCACATACTGCAATGGATTACTCTGGGGCTGAATTCACTGTAAAGTCTTGCACTGGTCCAAGGAGCTGGTTTGTTCCCCAGATCCTATTAAAGCTGCAGAAGTGATGGAGATGAGGAGGCTCAGAACTTTTGGAGAAGAATTTCAGCTTGTTCTTGACTTGGGCCACGTTTTCAGCTTATAGAACAGTACATTTACATTACATTGAAGAGTAATCACTGTTTCTGTTAAATACAGAGCTGCTAAACACTTCCAAGTCTAACTTCCCTGAAAAAAAACATTCAGAAACTGCTATTGTTCTCAGTCTTCGTTTTAAATGCACTTTTTTTCACTTTGCTTTTAAGTAGTATTCCAATACATACACCAGATACCTGTACATCAGCTTCTATGAACTTTGTTCAAGGTTCACAAGCACGTGTGACATGTCTCTTTACTCTCCCTTCTTGTGAGTGCAGACTCACAACTTGTATATTTGTTAGTTGATCTATTGCTTTTGGATGCACCCCAAAGGAGGTTAACGAAGTCCCTTCCCTCTGTGCAATATTCAGAGTCCTGTAGCAATCTGTGACCCCAAAGGCTTGTCTCAGTAATGCTGAACACCACTTCACAGTGGCACCTCTGGGATAATGATGCCGAATTTTGGAGCTACTGCCATAAAAGAGAGTACTTTTTGAAGGGATGACTTACTATTATTTCTAGCAACAGTCTCAGAGATTTATTACCTTGAGCCATGGTGATAGATCAAGATTTTCTTCCTGTCATTATACTTCTGGGAATTCTACAGCTCGACATGTCTCCTCAAAGTTCTTGCTAACATAGATTTGCACATTCTTAGAGGACTTAAATCCCTTTCTCCCTCTCTCTCTCATTATTTTTCTTTATGTACAGCACACCCTCCTTTGCTAGCTTTTGCCACTCAACAAAAACATCAGTGTTTTCCTAGCCCCCTACCAAACCCTTACATGAATATTACTCAAATGGATCAGCAAATTCATGTTAAGGGTTCAAGTAATGCATAAAATCAAGTCTGTGATGCTCCTTTGGTCCCCAGCTGTAGTTCACCAGCAGATGGTAGCAAACATCGCCTTCCTTGCGAGCTCTGCCTGGGTTTCAGTGAACGAGAAAGGGCCGGGGTGCCTCATCGGAGCATTTGTTTCCAGCTAGAAGAAATAAGCTGTAAACAAAGTAGTTGTGCAACTCGGAACAAGGAGGATAACCACGGAAACCACAGAAATATTGCTGCATTCGGGACAGAAGAACTAAGTAGAGGTCGGAATAAATTCACTGCAGTGACTTGCACTGAATGGCATGAGAAGCATTTTGGTGTCGCTGTTATTGTTCTCGTGGTGACAAAAAGGGACCATTATTTGCAATGTAGCAAATGAACAACATTCAGAGAGTCATGATAAAATTGAAACTGCTCTGGGTCAGCTCTGCCCGTGTATGTTGACCCTTTGTACTGAAGACATGGAAAGTTCAGGATGGGTATTTTTACTAAAGGCAGTTTCTAGCCATTTATTTGGTTTTATTCTGAGCTGTACCACTCTAGTTCTTTTATATTTGTAACTGTTGATTACCACTTTCTCTCACTCTCTTCTGTGTGCTTCTCTTTCAAATGGCTTCTTATGGCAGCAACTTCTCAGCTTCTTTTTCATGACAACAGCTAAAGTGACAACAACTGAAATGAGAGACATAGAAGGGACAGCGGGACAGGATAAAGCACAGGCTGCTAAACTGTGGTGTCACTCCCATATGGAAATGTCTCTCCACTTATAAGACAGTACAGCATATATCTGGGCAAACTATTTGTGGCAAATCATTGGATATTTTTTGCCTATACTGTTTTCAGTTGTACCACCTCTCCTTTCAACTACCTTACTAAAGATCTGAAATCCTTTGACTTCTCAAGCAAACACCGTTTAACTCCCTAAGCAGTTTCTGGGAAGCATTTCCTTTGTGCTCAGTTCTCCATCAGTAAGTGTTTGATGACCAAAATCCAAAGAGTATGCCTGACTGCATACTGAAATTGATTTCTATGCTTATTTACTGTAAAACAAACAAACAAACAAACCTCTAAATATAATTTAAAACAAGACAATGGCTTTTTATGGGTATAAACTTTATTCCTTCTCCAGAGCTTACCACATCCTGAGCCAGAATACTTTTATTGGTTAAACTTTTAGAATAGAAGGAGAAAGGAATGAAATCAGTTGCTGTGTTGTGCTGCACCTTTCACAGGATGACTTGATCTGGAAAGCAGTGCAGAACGCAAATGGGACTGGCTGCACCTCTGTCAGTGCTTATGCCCCATATCTGAGGATTTCACCTGAAGCAGTCAGGATTCTCCTTTGGCCTTAAATCCTCTTATTTTCTTGCAAGTATTAGAACTGCCTAAATACTTCTGTGCCTTTGGCAGGTATAGCTGGCCTGAGTCCTTTCAACTTCATTGGCATCAGTAAGTGGTGTTATGTTGTGCAGGGTACAAAGTCCTCCCAGTGTGACAACACTTGTCTCCCAGAGCTCTTGACAGAGGTGATGATCAGTCAGTTCAGGGACAATCCAAAATTCTGTTTTGGAGTTTTAGGCTCACATCCTTTGGCAAGGAGATATGCTGGGAAAGGCCTGGACATTAGTCAGCCTCACAACTTAATTTGACAGAGGTAGAACTGGAAGAGGGCACGTGACATTATTTTGAATGTCATGGTTTGGCAGTGTGGTAAATCAGCCTCCAGGGACCCTCACGTTTCATCAGAAATGCTGTGGCCATCTGAAGCCAAGTTTTGATTTAATATAAACTGACTGCTCATTCAGATTTTTTCAAAACCACTGATGGATCTATTTTGTACTGTCAGGCTTTATGCCCAATCAGGTACAATCTGTCTGCACATTTCCGTTCTTATGCTAGATCAAGGAACATCTGCCTCCCACAGCCATCATAAAGCCTCCATGGAAGGATGAAACCATTACAGAGCTTAAACTCTCTCCTGTGTAGTGTGTTTAATCTGCCTGAACTGCAGTCACCTTCTCAAGTCTGACCAAATCCATTTTATACTGTTGGTGGTGCTAAGATATGCCATCATGGAACCACAACCTAAATGCAGCCATACAGGAAGCTGGTGTCAAAACTGTGAAGTCACACCTCTGTTTGATCACATTTGCTTTCCCAACACACATACTGATGGACATGCACTATTTCAAGTATTACACCCAAAATGTCTGTATTTGCTAGCTAACATCAGCTCTACCTTTAGTCATCCTTTATGGGCCTGATGACGTATTAGGAAAGGAGATCAGAGGTCTTGTAAGATGAATCTGGGTAAGAAAGAGGAGGGAAAGAGCAAATGGGAACTGAAATTTTTCACTGGAGACTAGAAACCCAGTAAACTGCAAGTGGGAATTGCAAGATTCTTGTTGAACACAAAGAAGGGCTGCTTAGAGCTCTATGGAGATTGGAAAATATGATGGCGCAGCACCAAAACAAAGAGGCATGTGTAAGGGGGAAGTTTAGGATTTGTATTGTAGAAGTTCTGGATTACCACCAAAAAGAATAAACTTTATGTGAAACACTGATCTTGATGAGAATACATTATGAAATGATAGAGTGGCTATGTGTTTTGCCCATGGGATTCAGTTTCTGTTCCCGTGCGTGCAGATGTTTAGCTCTTGGTAGTCATACTAGCACTGGGGTATTATAACTCACTTAGCAACTTTGTGCCTTATTTAACAATATGTGAAGGTCTTCTCTCTCTTACTGTTACAAAATGAGCAGTTGCAAACTTAGGGCAGCATGTAGAAATCTTCCACAGCAGTGGTAATTCATTCCTCTTTATACAGCATCCATTGTCTTAGTGCAATTAAAAGCATCCTAAGTGCTTTACAAAATATGAAAAGACATGATCCTGGCCTAAAGTGCTTTCTGGTTTAGTTCAGACATGACAGAAGACATGTGAGAAATGAGAGTGAGATGCTGCAGGGATGAGTGAGACCCAGAGTTCCTCTAAAGAGAGCACTCTGGTGTGATGTTTATACAATCTAAGCATTAAATTGTGTCCATCCCCTCTCTCCTTTTTGAAGTTAGCATAACTTTTTTCAGAAGCAATGGTTGTATGACATTAACTGGCACTGAAAGAGTTCTGATTGATGACAGCTTCATTTTTTACTTTTGATAAGAGCTCTTGTGAGTTACATCAAAACCTGTGGCATTAAAGAAACATGTATCAATTTATCTTAATATGCCATACTGTAAATCAGAGTGATTTACCTCCTCCTTTAGAAGAATTTCAGCAACCTCTGCAGCTGGGACAGGTATCTCCAAGTGCTTGGAGGTGGGCAATTGAGAAAACACATATTGTATACATCCTTTAACTCCCAATGTGGCCATAAAATGTGGTAGAGATATTTCCTGAGCTGTACTCTGTTCAAGTTTCTTAGAACGCCAGCAAATTCTAATCAGACCTGTAAAAACCCCAGTGGTCTTTGCAAAACTGGTCTCAGAAGTGGGGAATGTTTAGTGGTGTCTTTTACTGCTGTACTGACGATAACAGCACTTTTCACAAAAGGTATTTCGGGGCAACACCTCCTCTTTGGGAGCCAGACAGAAAACTGTAGCTTGAAAATCTTTACTTACAACTGGGGAAAAGTAGTCCTTTGCCTTAGGGAGCTTCTGGCAGTTACTGAGGTTCCACACCCATTTCACCCATTTCCCAAGGAAACTGGCCAGATTATCCATGTGATCATGGATCATACTGTGCTGGTTCTGCTGCTGTTACTGATCCTGAGGGTTAGGAAATACAGGATACTGCATGGATTTCCTCAGGTCTCACTATCATCACACCAAGACTGGAGTGTGTCCTTCCTACTGGCCATGGGGTCTCTCTGTGATCAGAGAGAAGGGGTGGAACAGCTTCCTTAGGCACTTTGGGTTCAGGGACAGAGGTGACAGACAGGCACATCTAACTCTCTGGAAGGACCATGCCATTTGCTTCCTTTCATGCCTTCAAGCATCCCTCCCTCTGTCCTCTTTGACCAGGCAGTCTTGTCTGTCTCTGATTTAGATGTGATCAAATCAACATCCTAACATCTAGCACTTTCCAAGGGAGGATTTCAGAGGATCATATTGCTGGTGGCACTGGGTATTTGCTTAATGTTCATGAAGAGAGATTTACATCCTACAAGGACCAGCAAGCAGCCCTGTAAAGATGTTACATTGGATCACCCTGGTGGTCATTACGTCTCCTTTGGCTCTGATTTCCAGCACCCAAGCTGAATGATGCAGGAGTCCAACACATTTGTCAAAACGCACTCAAAGTCCCATTGTTTGACTCCATATGGAATTTCATTAATTAGTGGCTCTGAACATTATCCAGCAGCACACTGGCCTCCACTGGCCAGCCTTAGGCTTGGCTTATGGCAGCTTTGCAGGCTCTGTCTCTCACAACCAGGAGGTGGAAGGGGATTGCAGGCAGTGCTGAACCTATGCACAACTGAGGTGGAATTTTTAGCAAACATTCTCCACTATAAACTCATTCTGCTTGTTTTCCTTATTTCCCAGCCTAAAGTTGGGATATTTCACCTCTCTGTCATTACCTGTTGTCTCATTTCCACGTTGAACTAAGCCAAGGGGAGCTGTACACCTTCCTCTAGTGCTGTGTGGGTCCTGTAGCAGGGAGGGGTTCTGCTGGCCCTGCTCACAGGACACATCTTTCAGTAAAATGGTTCTGGGGAAAAAAAAGCAATTTTTTTCCATTTAAAGCTGGTAAATCACTTGCTAAAATGAATGAAACAGTGAGCTGTGCATAACTCAGGGTATAGAATATGTGGTGTGACAGACTTCTTGTGACCTCTTCTCTGTCTTGCCATCCTTTGGGCAATAATATCACAAAGCTCTGGAAGAACACTGTGACTCCAGGTAAGCTCAAAGATAAGCTGAGAGGCTTTCGCCATTTAAACCTCTTTAGGGCCCTAATGCATTAACAGGAGATTTACGTAGACCAAAAGTTACATAAACAGACATTTATGGAAAAGTTCTCTTTCATTTAGATGCCAAAATTTTACTTCTCTCTGAAAGTGAAGGCATTGCATCGACATATAACACTGTGGCTGCTAGTTCCTTCCCCCAGGGCTCGGAAGCTGTGTTTTGGGAGATCAGTAACGTGTCTGTGTGTAGTCTGCAAGTTTGGCTTTGTTAAAGAGTATTAAAGTATATAGAGTGTGATACTTTCTTTGGTTCAACATTAAACCAAGCGTTTCTTCTCTATTTAAAGCTGCCATTTTGACCTTCATCACTGTATTAGAAAGCAGCAGCCAGCTCAGCTGTTTGCAGGAGTTGTTTGCCTTCTATGAACTCAGATTAGCTGTTCCAGTAACACACTATTATTGTACACTGTTATAACCATTAACTGGTAACTCTTCAACACAATGAATCTCTGTATTCTGAAGAAACTAGAGCACTCAGTGGGTCCAGTGCCCATTACTCAAAGGATTTTGGACCAGGGTTTGTCCCTGAATTACAGAAAACATTAACCACCCGGAAACTAATCATGCAATGTTCTCTTTAGTTACTGAGTCCTTGAAATATCCACTAATTTTTCATAAGACATAAAAGGTCTTGGCAATTTTCTCTCAGTGTTTTTCAGGAAAATGGGTAAGGGGGCAAAAATTACAGGCTTTAATAGCTGAAGAGCCTTATTAAAGAAGATCCATAAGGACCAGCTGTCTAAGTTAGGAGAGACAGTATTTTCACTTCTGGAGCAAGGCTAGGAAGGCCTGTGTTTGTGTTTAGCCCTCTCTTACCAGACAGAGTCATTGCAGTTTCTGAACCTGGCATGCTCTGCAGGTGACCCAAAACCCTGGTCCCTCCATTTATAGGCAGGCAGTGGATCCCACCTAATCATATTTTACCAGTGAAAGCAGTGTGATAGTTCAAGGCCTGGAGTGGCAATGATATGTATACATTTGAGTCTTATCTCAACAAACATTCACTAGGCAGACAGAAAATGGACCTTGATGCAAGAGTGGGAAAGATTCCCAGATCCCAGGTTAGTTATTGTCAAATATCAGATTTATAAAGCAGAATAATGACATTTCTACCTGTAAGCAATGCACCATTCATTTGTCCAGAAACTGAAGGACTGATTGTCTCAAATGATGGATAATCTGAGCTGCTGTGTTTCTGAATTTAAAAATGTTACTAACGAACATTAGTCATGAGGGTGACTAATATTCCCGTTTGTGCCAATGTTTAGCCAGTCTGAAAAGATGTAGATTTAGTAAATGATCTCCAGACTTTGAGACTCTGCCCAGTTCTATATCCAAAGCTCAGCAGCAAGAGGGAATCATTTATGCCACTCTGAAGTAAAGAAATAACAGAGTGAAAGCATTGAAGCAATTAGACAAAAGCCTGGTTTTAGCTGGGTACAGAAAAGTATTCAGCTGATTTTGAAAGCTGGTCTCCTCCTCTCAGTTGCACGGCACACATTGCAAGATAACTCTTGCTTTAAATGGAAGCTTTTGTAACATACCAAATCCATAATTTAGAAGAATTTAGACATGAAGCATCATGTATAGTTCAGTAACATGACCTGAATAACTTAGAATTTCAACTGTAAAACTCAGAATCCAAGATTGCCGACTGAACTTTTCTGACAAATTAATTTTCCCCAATTAGAGATCTCATAGCTGTCCTTGTGCTGTGAGCAGTTCAGATTGTTCCACTCATTATGCTTTGCAGTTTTTCAGCAGAACAATTTAGTGCAGCCTGTCTATGTGAAGTGAATCTATAATGAATTATGGAAATTTGCTGTGAAAGCCTGACCTTTTCCAATGTTTGTTTCGGGATTTCCCAGTACTTCTGCTCTCGTATGTTTCAATGGTCTAGGCAGAAAGAAGTAATGTCAAATATTGCTAAAGAAATTCACTTAGAAGTCTATCTAGACACATGAAAACTCATCCTTACAAAGATATTATTTCCTTCTCCCTAAAGTAATGCAAATATTACACTGAGAGAAAACTTTGGAGAACATAACAGGCTACTCATGAAGTTTTCACCAAGGCAATTAGAGTTATTGCAAACACAAAAAGTGTTTAAAGTTGTCTGTTTGTCAGATATACACTGCACAGCATGTGATCACCATGGATGTGGATTTCAAAAAGCTCAGAAGTGTGGCTCTGTTTTTTCATATATCCTGAAAGATAGTTTTTATCTCAACAGTTGTATTAGTGAGATGAATTGGCAAAGTATCGTAATTTGAAAGTTTAATTCTGAAGCAGACAGTTAACCCAGGAAGGGAATCCTCTGACATTAATTTATACGGCCTCTGATGGGCACAGGGTTGAATATCTCAGCTGGTAAAAGGATACCGTGCTCTGGATACTTGTGGTTTAATATAAAGCCTTATAAATCCAGGGAGAAGCTTTCCTGGCTTTGGATCACTCTTCTGAGATCTAATTCAATATCAAGTCAAGCTGGATCCATTTCCTAAACAAAACCACAGGTATAGGCAGATAACAAAGGAGCTTCTGTATTCTTTTAGGCAGGCAAAAAGGGAGATTTATTTCAGAAGCCTTGAGGTAATGTCTAGTCTAAAGAATCATAATGGGTGTGCAGATACACCTTCTCAAAATTATTCTGACCACAGTATGTTAAAATTATTATGCCTACAGTATTCCTTGATTTACTGGCAGCATGGTCAGACAAGCAGCACAGATCCTTCCTCTTAAGTTACATAGTAACTGCAATGCAATTTAAAATCCTTTGCCCTGAAGCTGATGTAAGCGTGTATGCTTACAAGGATTCATAAGGCATTGGAAATTTATCTCTTGGCCATTCTCTTCTTCCAGATAAAGGGATGGTCCTCTTCAGCTTTAGGATGCCCAGGTGGACCATTTGTGCTTCTAAACCTGACTGTCGTGGGACATTTAGAAAGCTGTGAAATCAGACCTTAATAAAGAAGCAGAAATTACAGAGTTAGTAATGGGACAGGAGATATAGAAACCTACAGTGCCATCTGTACTGAAGACCTTTGCTGTTTATAATGTAGCTGTGTCAGTGAAACCCCTTGAGGTTAATGAACCATTCCCTGGTGGTGTTGTTACTCTACTAACCTACAAGAGCAGTTTGCAACTTTGGCAGTCCTGTTTTGCTGATTGGTAAAATCCCTCTGTATGAGAGGTTTGGTGGCATCACAAGTAGGCAAGAATGATGCTGTTTTGGTGTAGGGGGCTGGGTCACCTCCTACCTTAAAACTTCCTGTTTGTAAAACGCATTTTGTGTTTTAAACTTACTGCAATTGCCTGTTGAATAGGGGAGAAGAAAGCAAAAGGGAACTCACCTCGTCTACATACAGCATTACTTGATTTGCAGTCTAAAACAAGATACTGCTTGAATGTTACCATATTGCAATGAAAGAAACCTATCAAACTGGGCAGGACTTGTATGCTTGTGTAGGGAGAGGGTCAGATACACTATTGCACTCACCTCTTGCTTCAGAGTTGCAGGCTGAAGTGTGATGAACCACAGTAGAAGCAGTATCAGGGGGCAAAAACATGTAGGGGAAAATGCTGACCTTTACAGCATTTGGTGCATTCTGATGAATCTATGCACCCGGATGTTTTAATATTTACTTACCATTGTAGTGTGTTTTATGTTCACAAAATATGTTCATAATGGAGCTGCATTCTGTTAGATGGTATCTACGTAGATGCAAGGAGTTTCTGCCCTGAAGGATTTATAAACCAATAATTCTAGTTCAGTTTAAACAGAAGTTATTCAGTAAGCAAAGCCTTTGGAAGTCTGTTTCCTGCTTATATTCTGTAGTGACTTCTGTATTTTCAGATATGCTGGGAAAAGAATTTCCTAAGCTCGAGCAAATACTGACCTGCTTGTCTGATAGCTGTTAAATATATTTATTTCCCAGTGACCAAGGTTTGTTTCACCTGGGGCTGGAAGTTCAGGAGCTTAGAAGGCTGGTGCCTGTGTTCCTGCTAGCAGAGCTCTGCTAGATCACAAAGGCAACTCTTGTGGAAGCCAGACTGCATCATCATGTTTCACCCTTGCTATCCAAGCCAGCAGCAAATTCATTCAGTTTAGAGCCAAGAAAGATCTTGTCTATGGTGGGGAGTGGGAGAGTGTTCTGTGAGTAATTTTAAATGGTCTTAGTGTCAGGGATTCTTTTTTTTTATCTTTTAAGAAACTATCCCACGGCCTTGGTTTTTAGGAAATTCCCTTTGCTATTTGATGTAACTTTTCCTTTACTCAGCTTTATCATTATGTCTATATCAGAAACTATGTCGATGTGAAATCCTAAAGCACCTTTTTCTGCAGTTTATTTTCAAACAAACAATTTGAAAAATAGATTTTTGAACAGATTTTATTACTGAAATCCTGAAACTATTAAAATCAGTACCAACTGCTCATGAGTTGAATAAGTTAGTAATTTTTTCTTTGTAAGGAATATACTACTAGGGTTTTTTTTCTTCTGTGATCTTTAGAACTAGCTGACACCTAAATTATTCAATTGCAGCATAGACTGTGTAGAAAAGTGTGGAGAACATTAGCAATGATCAAGGGACAGCTTACTCGACTTCCAGTAAGAAGATATTTTGCTACCAGATGTGTTCATACTCTTCGCAAATGTACTTTGAGAGCTTACTGAATATTGCTTCCTCTGTGATGACCTAGCATTATGTTTCATGAACTCCTGAAACAGAGATTTCCTTTAACAAGACTTAGGGCCTGTCACAGGGGAGGTACAGTTCTATGATCTTACAACATGCAAGTTTTCCACCAAACTGGGGATGGCTCAGCTCCTGTGACAGAAATACAGTCTGGCATATAAAGGTAAGCCAGCTCTGGTTTTGTCTGTCCTTAATGCAGTGGACTATGTGATCTGTCGGTTCGGTATTTGTGAACTGGAACTATCACTGTAGGGTGGGTGATTTGGACTCGGTGGGGTGGGAGTTGCTGCAGCCCTGTTGTGCAGCAGAATCCTTAAACATGTGGCAGTGTTGTGTCTACTGGTACAACAAGGAGAATTACTGCAGAAGCACCAAACTGCTGAAAGCAATACACCTCAAAACAAGCTTTGCTATGGCTAAGACTGTAGGATCTAATGGCCTATTGCGACCTCTTTGGAATACTTCCCCTCAGGAACTCTTTGGATGCTTTTTGTGAACAGGTGCTCTGCAGGAATTTTGTTTCCAATGTTATGCCAAAGAATAAACACACATCTTATTTTTGAGGTATTTTGATGCTTCTGCATTTGTTTTTTAATAAAGCTAGAAAGTGTGGAGGAGACTGGAAGTTAAACAGATTGAGTATATCAACTTTTCTCTCTTGTCACACCGTACAAATACCAGTTTCAAATCAAGTTACAAATGATCCTTTAAGACGGATTAATTCAAATGTTCTCTCTCAACCCTATTAAACTGTCATCTTCCCCGGGGTGAGGATGGGCACAAATCAAACGCCCACATCGCAATGACCCTGGTCACTGTGTGGGAGTTGAAAACTCATCTGATGCAGGGTTTGTGAACGACCTTTCGCTCTGTACCAGGCTGCGTCGCGCTCTCCAGTCAAATACGCATTTAATCCTTAATCTAGCGCAGGTGAAGTTGTTTCAGGGCTCGCACGCGCGAGCCCTGAATTCCCGGCGGGAGCGAGCTGGGCCCCGGGCGAGCCCCCGGGCTGCAGTGAGCGGGAGCACCGCTGGAGGGCGAGCGGGGGCAGCGCTCCGCTCCGGCACCGCCAAAGCGCTCCTCCTCGGCGGCTTCTCCTTCTCCCCTCGGCCCCCAGTCAGACCTGTGAGCCTCACACCGCTACGTGGGAATGTTGGGCTTGTTTCCCAACCTCTGAAGCAGGTTTTTTTTTTGTCTTTCTGACATTAACAGTATAAATTCTTCATGAAGTTCTTTTGTTTAGCTGCTCAAAGAAGAGTCAATGAGTCACATTGAGTCACTGAAAAATTCCTGGAATTATACTTCTTAGACATTAGAAAATGTCAGAACAATAACAACATTTCCCCTGGTGCTTTTGGAAGAGAACAAAATATGAATCCCATTAGTTTAAATAATTCTGGTATTGGAAATTGTACTGGTCACAGGTTTTAATTTTTCCTTGATGCCACAAGTTGTAAAGTCAAGTTGAAACAATAGGAAGACAGAAGGAAAAAAAGTAGCATGGTACCCTGTGAACAGCAGCGGTATCATTATCGTCTCTTTGTTTTTGGAAATAACCTAGTGAAAGGCTCTTTCAAAAGCTAAGTGCTTTGGTTGAATCCTTTCTCTGAATCTATTTACCAGCACAAAAGACTTCAGCCTAAGAATCAACACAAAACCCTGAAGAACAAGAGGAAATGGAACAAACGTTCTGCCGATCTTGTGCTAGAACTTTTTTTTGTGTAGCATAACTTTTAATTTGTGCATAGCCAGGAAATTAGGTTTTTGTGCTTATAAAGATCAGGATTTTGGTACTTTCTGAATCCTGAAGATCTGTTTCTCATCCCTTCATTTAGCACATACTAGGAAGTGATAAATCTGTATAATTCACTTTAGATGTAGTAGTACACTTTAAAAGCATTCTGAAATAATTTAGCTTATCAGTAAATCAACTCAATCACATTTCTACTTCTCTTTGCAATTTTTTCCATGCAATTAAAGGACTTTATTTATTTTATGTGACTCCTTTACAGTTTGTACTTCAGTTGCTTTTAGACAACCACTTAAGGAAACAGTAGTCTGAGCCTTATTATTTTCCATCAAATTTCTGACTACATGATAAAAAAACTAACTTCTTCTGATGCTGACAGTAGGATCCAGGTGCATTTTTCAGCTGGATATATTAACAGTCCCTGCAGAGGTGATGTTTCAAATTCAAAGCCAGAGTAACTACACGTCTGCATTATTTGTTCTTCCTTCACCCTAATCTAGAGCGATGGTGAACAGATGCAATATGCTTCTTTTGATCAGTGATTTCCTGTCCTCAAAGGACCTTGTGAAATTGCCTCTCCTTCCCGTTTCCAGATGGTCATTCAGAGGTTCAGTTGAATTAGGTTTTGAAAACATTAAACATTATCTCATTCCATTCCCTGTGATTATGTTTTTATTACTTTTATAAGAAGGGCTTGCTGAACACTCTCTGATCTGAACACAGACTGGTTTTGCCTGGGACTTGTATGGCACCACATCCGAGTTGTCCATGAAATCTACCCGATAATTTTGCAGACAAATTAGTCATGAATGGTCTAGAAATGTAGAATTTATGAGAGTATCTTTTTCCTCAGGGCAACTTTATCTTACCATTATCTCTCAGGGTTTCCAATCCTTAAGGTCACAATCTAGTGGATACTTGTGTGCTGAAGCTTTGGTGTTGTTTTATTAGCAGACATCCTAATAGATTTAAGACATGCATTTTTGTTGTCCAATGGTTTGTTTTGCACACTGACTTTGAGAAAGTGCCAGCAGCAGCACTTAATAAATTTTTCATTGGTAAGAACTTCACCAGCTATCAGTTTTCTATTTCTTGTCCACTCAGTTTTCCATAGAAAGTTTGAGATGTGGATCACAAGAATTGTCTTTGACAGGCCTCCTGTTGACATTTTTCAAATGTGGAGAAGTACAGAGGTTTCTGTTTCTCAGAATATTTCCATGGATCATGTTCTGATTAAAAATGTATGTATCCCATTATCTGCATGAGCTGTCTCCCCTGAGACATGAAACTTGTGACCTACTTTGAAAACAGCACCAGTGTTGTTCCCCAACTTCTGCTGGACTCTCTTTCTCAGTATCTGCAGCAATTTCCTGCACTATGTTGGAGTTTGCTTTGGATGTGACCTGCTGCCCACAGTAACCCTTGCTGTCATCCATCTTTATGCTGGCAAGCTTCCATTTTATGCCAACATTCCTGCAAGAACAACTGAAGAATGACACTGAATCATGTCAAGTCACCATAATTCTTTCTCTGTTAAAGAGATTTATTTCAATAACCTGGAGCTCTGGACTCCATGAAGCATCTGGATGTTCCTCGGCCTTTGGTAGCTGGATGATTTCATGAATATAATGCAGAGTTGAGCTCATTTACCTTATTCTTCCTTGTGTTCAGTGTTTGGATTGCTCTGTGCTATTTTTCACTCCCATTAAAATCTCTCAGTTATTTTGTCATCTGCTGCTGAGAATATCAGAGGAAACTGATATTTGATCTGAGTAAACTGATAAACCTGATATAAACTATCAGAGTGCTTCTGGAGACTGCGTGGTGCTGGCTTCTCCTGCCCTTGTTGTAACAATGTGCCTACTAAAAGAGGTGCCTCTCTCCCTCCCTTCCATTAAAGGGGATGGAGTCTGCCTGCTACCTGCCTGCCTCAATGCTCAAGTGACTGCATAGGTATTTCTGTAGGTGCAAAGGAACCATATCAGCAATATAGAAGAGTGAGAATGGGGCAAGAGGAAGCCTGGGGAGAGTTTTAATGGAATAGAGGGAGACCGGGGAGAGATGAGATGTGAGGAGTTAGGAGGGGACCAAGGATGAGTAAGCAGAGAGCTAGAGAGGTGTTGTGTGGGAATATAAGCAAAGAGAGAGAAAGGTGAGGAGGGAATCTGAAATGGAGAGGGTTTTTTGGTGAAAAAAGATGGCCAGAAGTAGGTGCAAATCATTACAAGAAGTGAGGGAAAGGAACCGTCTCTAGAGGATGATGAAGCACAGGAAGCAGTGTAGTATAGTGGGAAGAAGGATTCCCTCTGTACTGGAGGCCCTGCTACCTCAGGCAGCCAGAGGAGAAGAGTGCCCTTGTGTGCATGTGCAGACTTCAATCTTGGTTAAGATATTTTACTGTGGGGAAGTGGAGGAATTTTCATTTTAAAAGTTTACTGTAAAAACATGGTGTGATGGATGATCTTGTTTTAATTCAAAATTGCTAGCCACGGTCTGGTTTATTTCATAGTGCTTGCAACTTCTTGATGTGCATCTCCAGGAGAAAGACATTTTCTACCTCTGTACTCTTTATGAGTTTACTTTAAATTAAATTAATTAGGCTCTCCAAAGATCATTAAAGAGATTCTGCCATGCTTAATAGGGCCCCAAATACATTATCATATTAGTTGTGATCTTTTGATTAGACTTTGCCTTCAGCTTAAATACAAGCTCCTTTGAGAAAAATGGCTGTAATTGAGTATATTTTGATATTGAGAATACATTCTGACAGTTTTTTGATAAAAATTCTATGTGTACCATAAAATTTTCTATCCCAAATAAAACAGAATAATAACAAAACGTGATGAACTTAGTTGATCATATCCACACCAACACAAAATTATTATGTTCTTCTAGATAATGATTTTCAGTAAAAGTTCTGCCAGTGAAATGTAGAGGGAGAATAATTCATGAATAATGCAGGTCTCATCACACTTGTGTTATTTAAAGTTTAAGCCACAATAAAATATTGTTTGAACATCCTGCTAGAAAAGAATTAATGTATTTGTGGAATAAGATGAAGATGGAGTGCTTGGAAATATTATTTTTTCTTACATATTCTTATAAATTATATATGTAAGGAAAAATTACGGAAATCTATTATTTTCAGCAGCCATGCCATAAAATGTTTTGCATCCCATCACCTGGATTGCAAAACCTGCTTTCAGTTTAACATGTATTTTTTGAAAGTTTTCATTTTTCTGTTCAGAAAATTGGTTATTTGCAATATAGCAATTATTAAAACCATGTTGAGTGTATCTCTTAACATACATAGTCAAGATATTTGTAAACTTCACTCTTTAAATTCAGGGTTCATAATTTGTTTCAGGAAAGAGAGTGTTATATATTAGAGATACTGTATTTACAGCCATCTCTAGACCATGTTTATTTTGAGTTTTCTGTAAGAATGATGAAATCCTTATGGGTTCAACTGTTTAAAGAACTGACTTGTAGCTCTCAAGTCAAATGAGAAACTCATGTAACTACGTGTCTGCTACTTCATGAAAGTATCATTTAATTTACAAAACAACAGTTTTGTAATTAAAGTAGTGCTATTTTTTGTATGCTCTTGCCTCTTTAAAAGTTAATTGTAGATTGAGTTCTGAAGAAAATTTACATTAAAAAAAAATATAAACTAGACTTTTAAAAAATTCTACATCAAATAGTTTAAACTTTTTTTTTTTTTTTTTGCTTTTAGTGGCTAAAGCTCAGAGGATTTCAGAAGAATTTACCAATACAGATGCATTTGTTAATGTGGGAAAATAATGTTATTTGGCTTAGTAAAGAAGAAACACCTGCACAGAGTAGTTTAGTTTTGAATTTGATGTGCAAAAGTATTTGTATATGCATGAATCTATAGTTCTTTCAGATGCACCAAATAAGGGTTAATGTTATCTCTAGGCCAGAAGCTGTTTATCAGCACTGGCATGCCACTGAGTTCCAGCTCTACGTTTTCCGAGTGAAAAGGATATTAAAACAGTAACCTAAGATATTGAAGCAGTAAAATCCATTTGTGAAGATCATCATTGTGGCACATGCTTTTATTCCAAAATAATGTAAGCAAAAGTATTCTGTGTAGTGTTGCAGCATGAATGTGCTGTTCCTTCACTTGGGTTATCTCCCACCACTATCTCCACTGTGTTTTCAGTCACATTTTGCAGCTCTGATGCTGCTGGTTTTCCACAGCTCCTTACCACAGCAGCCCTCCAAGCACGCTGCAGAGCTTCAGATCTCTACACATTGGGACAACACAGTGAATGGGTCAGCAGAGGGAAATCTGAGGAATTCTTGGTAAATTGATTCAAGAAAGCAGACATTTCTAGGAGACAGACTTCAGATCGATATTCAGGTCTAGTCTGTGGTAAGCAGTGTCCATATATTTGCTTGAGCTAGAGGATGAGAAAACATGTTCTGTGTGTTGCTTAAGTTCTTGTTTTATTGCTTCCACAAGGATTATGCATAGTCAGAACCTCAGAAGCTGATCAGAAAGGTTCCTTATATAAAGGTATACATTATTTTATCAAATCTGCGTTACCTAACAGTTCTATAAATTGTTTGGGATATTATATAGATGTCCTAGGCTACAGAGGAACTGATTTTGGCATTCCCTAGAACTCAGATGGAGGCATTTTATTGTTGCTGAGAGTCACTGGAGACTGGTGCTTCACACAAGAAGTTATTTCCTTGCAGGTAGTGAAGGAACAGAAGTTTGCTGCCAGTACTGCACACAGCAAATGCCCTGGTTCATCCAACTGACCCCATCGTTACCATGCTACTGCCAGCATTGTTTCCTTCTGGGTCCCTGGTTTTGGAAGAGAGTGGGGGAAAGGGCTGTTTGCCCACTGTTGTTTGAACAAAATCTAATAAACCAGAGTCTCTGCCTGCAGCACAAAGGTTACTAATTAAAGACCTTGCCCAAGTAGCCAAGCTGACAGACAAGGTATTAGCAAAGAAAAGCGCTGCTGTGCTCAACCGTTCAGACTGAGACCAAATTTCCCCCAAGAGGTGCAGAACAGGTTTGTGAGGACACACTGGATCTGACCACACAGCACTGGTACTATAGCAGTGTTCATTATTGGAAGGGAAAAAGATGATGCATTTTTCCAGCACAGCACGTGGTTAGATGGGACCGTGGCCTTTCACCCTGACATTCTCAGCAAAAGTTGCACTTTGTGTAAGTGACTCACAGGACATGCCAGCTTCGGTAGTTAGGAAACGTGTCTGTGCCCTCTGGCTTCATTAGAAACCAATAAGCAGAACAGTAAACAGACTACGAGTTTTTGGCATTTTGGGTAAGGTTGCTTTTAAAGTGTTCTTCTGTATTTGAAAGGAGGACATGACTCACTTAGCAGAGTTACATTATAAATGCTGGCTTGAAAGTGCCCCATAATAGCGCTTTTCATTGCAGGCTCTCTGCTCGCAGGGCTGGGGAGAGTACACCCTGCCACTCAGACCTGCTGTCCTTTTTTCCCTTGTTAAAGCAATGCTTTGATGCTGGCATGGAGACAGCTGCAAACTTAGTGGGGCTAAACACCAGTTTCCTCTGATCAGATTCTTTGCCAGGGTCTTTGCATATCAGCTCTCAAAACACCTACAGGAAAGATCTCAGGAACAAACAGGAGCTGTAAGTTACAGTTGCCTGTTACTAGTAACAGTGTTATTGTCACTTTAGAGCGCAGTAATGAATTTGTCAAGGATGGAGAGAAGCTTTTTGTTCAGTAATTGCATTAATATACAATTTAAAGTTATAAAAAAATCTATAAGATCAAAGTGAAGCTCTTTAATCAGACTCCTTTGGTGGCCAGTTTCTGACCCAGTACAGTTTTTAGTTCCTGATTTTGTTCCTGTGATGCTGCAGACTGCAAACTCCTCTGGCTTTCCATGTGGAGGAGTGAGACTCATCTCCACTTTGCCCTACCAATATACTTAAAGGCTTAGATTTAGAAAGCTGAGCACTTGAAATAGCCCCTAAATGACACTCACTGGTCTTCACATTTCAGTGGTATTTTTCTGCTCTGAAAACCTGTCCTTTTAAATCATCTTTGAGTTGTCAGATTACTTCATTGAATTTATCTCATTAGGCAAATGGTTCTGAAAATTACCTTCAGTGACAAGACTAGAGATTGTGATAAAAAGCAACGGGCAAAACAACCACAAAGAAGGATCAATATTACCATGCACTTGAAGGTGTAGATTGCTAAGATCTGTAATTGAAACACATGCTATTTACTGAAAATCAATAGCTACACTAGAGGTACCACAAAGAACAGAGCTAAGGCAGTTTTCGTTATCTAAGGTAACTCCAATACAATTAGCAAACCTAAATTTGCATATTTCATTTAAATGGCCAATTACTGAATAGAAGCAACAAATTATTTCAGAAAAAGCACACAAGTATACGTGTGTTACTGCAGAACCTAATGAGATAAACAAAAGAGCACTAATCATAAATTATTAGCAATATGTCAACATTATGAATTAATTTTTAATAGCACAGGCAAGGTTTCCTGAGCAAAATTTCTTACGTAAGATTTGTATTCCCAAAGCATGATAATTTCTAACCAGATGCTCAGTGTTATTGATGATGATATGAATAACTAGTAAGCCCTTTGGGGGAATATGGGAATAATACATTTAAGAAGAAATAAATGATTTACCGTGTACATGAATATGAAATTTTAGATGACTTCTCTTCAGCTCTCCTCTTAAGAGGTTTTCTTCTCAGCTCAGGAAGAGGTTTTGTCAAATGTTCAGCTATCACCAAATTGGTGTAACTGTTCCCACTAAGATTCAATACTGAAAGAAAAGAATTGATGTAATTTCTGATCTTCTGCTGCCTGTGTTCAGAACAGATTTATTGATAAGCACTGAGCACTCCTGCATGGAATCTGGTGGCAGTAAGAGAATTGGGAAAATATTTGAGATGCAAGTATTTTTAAAAGTGTATCTCATCTTATTCTACCTACCTTGGAGATAGATATTAGGGATATGTTTGGTTTAATTTGAAGAGTAAATCAAGAAAGGGCTTGAAAAATTTCAATACCAGAGGCCTCACTAATGCATTTTTTTCTTGAACAACCATGTTATTTTAAAGAGGATATTATAGATGTATTGATGTCTTTCATTGTCTGTTTGGCTGCAGAATCAAATTCTTTCTGTGAGTCCTGATCAAAAATCAGAGATGGTTTGAGCTGGAAGGGACTTTAGAGATCATCTAGTTCCAACCCCCCTGCATGGGCAGGGACACCATCCACTAAACCAGGTCTGCAGGTCTTTGAGGCATATTGCAAGATAACTTGAGCAGCTGTAGAGTATGGAACCTGGGTAAGAGCTGTACAAATGCAGGATGCTTGAGAAAGTGTCTGAAGGGACCATTGTGAGAGGGTTTTAATTGACCTAGTACTTGAAGGGTTATCTTCTCTTTGGCTCCTTTTCCCTTTGCCTGATCCAGTTTTAAATAGAAATAAAGCATTTTAAAATTTTAAATTAGTCTGTTTTTCTTGTAACATGTAAGTAAGTGCTACAATGAGCTGTTTCAAGGCATCTGTAATATATTAAAAACCTAGATAAAAGTGACAAACTGGGCTTATGTAAATACATCATCTTTACTGATTGTCTACATGAAACTGATTAAAAATCCCAGAATTCCAAAATGTGGTTTCATATATTGAATAAAACCTTGGAATGAGAACACCATAAGCAATTTCAAAGTTAGGTACAAAAACATAATATATCTAGGATATGTAGAGTTTTGTTAGCTCTTTGATTTACTGAATTATCTATTTGTACTGTTGTATTTTGGTATAATGGGCATGAAAATATCTACAGCCGGACATCCTTTTATATTAGAAAATCCCCACATTTAATATTTCAGTTAGTTTAATTGTTATGTCAATCTCATTAAGCTGAAACAACACATACCTCTCTCTCTCTCTCCCCTGAACATATACATTCAAGGAGTGACTTGCAAATTTTGAGGAACAAAATATATAAAATATCAAGGGGGAAGCACGCTATAATGAAGAGGGTATTAGAAAGTGTATAATTAATTCATAAGCTGTAGTTGAAAATTCATGTCTCCAGTGTTAGATTCTTGTTTGCCCTTGGTTTTCTAGTGATGTTTTGGTTTCAAGGATTGGAATACAGCCTGGTAGAAATTGAAACCTGAATTTATTTAAGATTCCAACGAAAATTCTATTGCTACAGTTAAATGAGAGCATGGTCTGAAATGTTGTTTGAAAAGAAATAGTACTGCATAAAATGTCTCTCCCTTCTCTGGAGAAAGATTGCTCAATCAGGTTATGTATTGAGTAATACTAAGTGTGTTGAGAAGCTCAGAAAAGAGTCATTGATTCCAGCTGAGATTCATTCTGAGCTTCTGGCTTGCTTTGAGTGGTGATCTCAAAGTGAAACTCAAAGGTCTCATACCATTGTGAAGCCAAAACATGAAATCTGTTTACTCAGACCCAGAAGAACTGAAACTGCTGATTCTCATACAGCTGTTTCACCCATCTTTCCCGGTTAGTGGTTTTGCTCATCGATAAACAAAAATGGAAACTGAATCTCCTTGGGCACTGTCTGTTTTCTCAACTGTCCCCTATAATGTCTCTCTACTGTTTTGCTTATTTTCCTTAGATTTTGACCAAACACCATGTGCAGAAGTCAGGCAGGGAAAAGAACAATGTGTGGGGCAGGGTACTGGGTCAGCTGGGATCTGGCCTGCTGTTGAGCGACCAGGGACAGTGTGCTGCCCTCTGGCACCACTCTCCCTTGCAACCGGGGCTGCTAAGTCACTCCAGTTTGTCCCCAACCAAGTGAAAGGTTTTGCCATCTAGTGTGTCACCTGCCAGAAGACTATCTGTTTTGCTGACAGCTGGTGAAAGGGAAACACAGGCCCTCTAAACCCATTCCTTGGTAAGCCAAGGGAAAGCTGCTTATGGCTGACTTTATTTTCAAGGGTGGTCAGCTAGGCACTCACACACTGCTGTTTTGGACATTAAAATCTCCGCAGCTTTCTGCTTTTTCACTTAGCCTTGTTATTAACACATTTTATTGTGCTCTCTTGCTCAGTCCCTGTTTACTGGAGGCATGAACTCTGCCTTGTGAACTTGTCCTTAAAGCCCTCCAGAAGGCAGTGTGGGCAGGGAGCATGGAAACCAGAGGTTTCTACATCACAGAGACTGCCTGTAGCTAAGTATGTATCAGCTCCGGTATTGCTGCCTCTCTTTTGGGAAGTGGGAACACACCAGATGTCTGTCAGGAAAATGCTGCAGCTTTGGACAAGAACCAATAAAACAGTGAACACTGTGCTGGAGGCACTGAGTGTGATCTAACATGTTTGTTGGGCAAATCTTCTGTTTCACATCTAGAAGAATTATATATGAGGCAGCAAACTCTCTGTAGATTGAAAAGTAATTTTTAATGAGGGAGCTCTGTGAAAATCAAGTGAATGGCAACTTGTGCTCATTAATGCACTTGCAGTACTTGGAATAATAGTAATGATTGTTAGTCTTGACCTGGCAAAATGCCGGCTTACATGCCTGCTTTGCTTGCTTTGGGAAGTTATTAAATATAATGCTAAAAATTGTTGTCTACTACTACTACTGCAAGTATGTCTTGTTTCGCTTGAGAAAATGTTGCATTTCACTGGGTCAGTAGTACTCTAATACACATCCTTATTCATGGATTTCATCTAAATAATGCACATAGCCTGCCATAAAATTAAACAGATATGAAAAAATGTTAGGTTGATCTTTTCCCACAAGGGACACAGATGTTTTTGAGGCGAAACCCCAAAACAGCTTAGAAATTTGCCACATTTTGCAGTAGGAAAATTGATTCCACATTAAGCTATCATAAAAAATGCCAAAACTCATCATTGAATGGTGACAATTTGCTAATTAGCATACACATAATTAAAAGAAATCCTTTTCTTTCCAACTGATTCCTCTAATGGTGAAGAGCATATGAAGCAGAAACACCCCTCACCAGCAAAACTAGACTCTCTGAGGAAGTGCTTAGGTGGTCATACCTTCCCATGGCATCACATTTCCATAAAGGAAAGTCAGAAACAGCAAGACATCTTTGAGATGACATGTTGAATTGAGCTGTAAAAACATTTTGTTGTTGTTTAGGCATGAACTCTGTTCCACAAACAGAGATAAGGTGTCTCCTTGGCAGCAAGGCGGAATTAGGGCTCCAGAAGGAGCTGGTGGCAACACTCTGACCAGGAGATGTCCCAGTGCTGGCAGGGCAGGGAGCCTGCCTTAGGCACACCCTCTTACTGTAGAGTAGCCCTACGTGTGCCATGGCAAGGTATTGCTCTTCCACAACCTCGTGCGTTCCTGTCTCACAGCATCCATCACACTTCCTTGGTCACCTGTCAGATTTAGGAGAGTTTTCCTGGCACACAGGTGAACTGTAGAAGAAGATAGTGAGAAATAACCCCAAACTCCCAACCAACCATTAAGCTTTAATCAAAACAGAACAAAAACCTTCGAAATTGTCTGCGAAGATTCTGCGGACACTGGCATTATTTGCACACAGGTTTTTTGCTATGGGCCCAGACAAATAGTAAACACCTGGGTTTGTGGTGATTTTTAATTTTTTTATTTTTTTATTTTTTTGTAAATGAAAACACCTCTGGAGCTTCTTAGTATCAGTATCAGTGTTGAACGATCCAAGATAGCCATGCAACCCCCCTTACTGTGATTGTGGGTTTTTACAGGTATTTTTACCATGCACAAAAAACATTTTGCAAGAAGGATATACATTGCTAAAGAGTATTAATTAATTATTTATTGGCCAATCAGTCATCAGTGAAGTGAAGAAGTTAGCCTGGATTGCACTTTGGAATTGTCTGGTCCTTGCTGAGTTGCCATCTGCCAGTGCTCTGCTTTCTTTCCTTAGGGTTTTGTACTGGTTCACTATTTTTCCTCTCACATGCTTGAGCTGTTAACTCCCACCAATTATTATTCAACATTTACATCTCTGTCTGTGTTTTCATGTTGGGTTCGTTGGGGTTTTTTTTTAAGCTTTAGCTCATGTACTTTTTAAAACCTTAACAACTGTTTTACCAATAAAATTAAACTGAGGTCATACAGCCTGGCTCCATCAAGCTATACTTGGGATAATAGATGGCTGAACCCTGGGGCCACAGGTTTCAGCTGCAGCAAGCTCTTTGTGGGTTTTGCAGAGCTGCCTGCACAGCAATAGCTGATGATTAACTTTGTAGTCTTCTCTATGATTTCATGCTTTTCCTGAATAAGATGCCTATTTGAACCTCTCTGTTTTTTGATCTGGTTAGATCTGTAGCCCAGAGTTATCCTTTGAGTCTGGTATGCTCAGCAGCAGTTACATACTTTCAGAATGAAGATGTTCTGTAGCTTTTAGCTTTACAATGAGCGATATAAAAAGCACCATAAAGAAAGAAGAGTGTTATTTGTTCTGCTGAAGATAACCTTCCTGTTCTGCTGAAGATGATCTTCCAACTTCAGAAAGTGAACCTGAGTTAGAGTTGGCTCTAACCAGGACAGGACCCAACTTGAGGGAAGGTATGGAGAAGACAGACATTCTCTTAGATGTACACCATGAAAAGGCAAGATGCCATGGCAGAAAGATGTAGCAAGGCAAATTTTACCTAGATACACAGGAAAAAAAATGTGTACACTATTTAAAGAGAGAGAGAATTAAAGTACTGTAATAGGTTAAAAAGAGAGACTTCAGAATTTTCCTCCTCAGATCTTTTCAGAATGTGACTCCACAAGACATTGAGGAAACAAGCTGAGTACCTGAGTTAGTTCAGCTTTCAGTAAGAAGTTGGAAGAGAGCTCTCCATAGTTCCCTTCCAAGTTAAGTTTTTCCTATGATTCTCTGCTGATACATTACATACCTTACCTCAGGGTATTTTCCTTTTTTTTTGTGCCTGACTGAGCTGTTGAACAGGAACTTAAAAGATAGTACGTAATTCATAATTCTTCACCGAATTGAGAAAGGCAAGAAATAATCCAAAATAAAACTAGTCCTTCAGACTGTCAGATTTCAAAGTGGTGGACTGATTCCAGCTTTTGAATCCTGCAGTCTTATTCAAGTAAATCACATATCTGTGAATATTCAAGTTCTTACAACTTAATACTGGGAACGTAGAACTTGATTATCCAATTAAAATTTCATTTCACTCTGATAAATTGTCTTATTTTGTAAAGCCATCTGTGCTACAGATGCTAAATGACCCCAAAAAACCCTTTTTGTCCTAACTTTGATTTAAATCTTTAAACTTCAAAATGTCTTCCTCAACCAGCACTTGACCACCCCAAGTCTACCACTTCCTTTGTAAAGCTGGGCACATCTCAGAAGATTCTCAGTAGGTGATTGGAAAAAATGTTCTCCATGCATTCATGTGTTTTGTTATGTCCATGTAGATTAATTTTTTTTTTTTCAGTCTAATAAACAGACATTTTGTGGTACAGATTTGACCTGACAGGCCAATTTGACTAACAGGACATGTCTCAATCTGGAGTGAGGCAAATGCACTGGGATTCCAGGAAAGATGCTAGCTTGTGTGCATAAGGATGGATGTGCATAAGGACCGTGCTCCTGCCTGGCTTTTCCGGCCTTTGGAAGAGACTGATGTTCTTTTCTGATTCTTTTTTAATCGCTGCCTCAACTGTTGTTAAAACTAAGAAATTAATATTCATGTGTTGGCATTCCAAAGAGAGCATGATTATGACATTATTTTTTCCTATTGTGTATGAGCAACTTGGATATAAGAACTATTACACTTTAATATGTTCATGATGTTGCCACTGATATCAAGCTCATTGTCTTCATCACTTTTCACATCATCCTGTTTTTTATTTAGAATATTTAGCCTAATTTGCCGGTGTGATTTTAGTGTGTATTTTGAGAATGAACCACTCTGTCACCTGAATACAAGGGTAACACATTCCTGTAGATTATGTGTTTTGCACCAGTTACCAAGAATTTGTTGTTCTGAAATTGTTGTGCTGTTCTGATAATTGCTCATTGATTCCCTGGAAGTCCATGCTTTACATTTGACAATAAGATTTTAGCTGTTACAATAGTTTCTATTTGATGTTCTAAAGCCCAGGGAAAATAAACATTAACTTAACTGGACTTTGTATTATATTCTGTGGGAGGGATCTCACCTAAATATAGAGGTCCGAAATGAATTAGACACTGAAATGAATTAGCATAAGCTGATTTTCTAGGTTCTCCTTCTCATCAATATGAGGAGAAATGCACCTCCAGAAGCAGAATCAGACACCTGAATCTATATCTGTGTGAAGAATTCATCACACTAGCTGAACACCTTCTCCTTACATGTAACAAACTGAACATTTTCGTACCTGAACAAGATCTATATTATCCTTTCATTCAGGCATCTGTTTTTGTTTTAATCTTTAACAGTGCCACTTCAGAGAGAGGGAGATGAGTTTGCACCCTATAAACTGATGATTAAAACTTTGTCCAAAAGCTGATTTATTCACCTGTGGTGGTGCATGTCCCAGCACACTGCCTGCTCAGTCCCTTCTCTGCACTGAAGGGCAAACCCAGCCTGACATAAAGCATCATCACTCTTTACCTTCTGATGAAAGGTAAAGGTTCTTTAGAAGTTCTTCTATAAGTTTAAATCCATATAAACATATTTTCCATGCTTTTTGTAAATTTTCTAGGAGCACCCATATTGTACTCCAGTACCTAGCTTCACTTCCTTCCTGAAAGTCCCTCATGCATTTTTGTTCAATGTGGGCTGATGTCTGCCCCCGGGAAGCAGTTGCCCTGTCTGCATTAACCTCAGCTATAATGTGTACAGAAGGCTCTGGATGTGCACAGTGATCCCATGTGGATGTGCACAGTGATCCCATGTGGATGTGCACAGTGATCCCAACACCTCCCGAGCAGCAGCCTGTGCTGAAGTCCTGACCACAGGACTGTCTGGACCATCTGGACTATCCTGGCACCACTGCAATGCTCCTGTGGTTGTGCACGAAGATATGAGCAGGGCAGCCTTGTGCATTAAAGGCTCATTCACAAGCCCTGCAGTTCGCACCACGGTCTGGGAGTACACTGTGTGGAAAAGAGCAACCAAGGCCACACAGGGACACAAACCCACAGAACCCAGAGCCCTGAGGCAGTAATGCTAAACTCAGAAACCAAGAAAGTAATCAGCGGAAAGCAAAACCCAGAGGAAGGAATTCATTTTGAACAGCGGAGTCCGTGGGTTGCTGATATGTTATCTTTGCCAGCCAACCTGACTCACCAGCATGCTGAGTCTTTCTAAAAGGCTGCAGATACTTTCAACTTGCCTTGTGCCCACAATCAGTCTCTCCAAAAGCGTTCTCAGACAGCGTGAGAAAAGCGTGACCTGACTCATGCAGAGCGTGGCTACTCGCAGGAAACCTGAGTGCTCCAAAATCTTCCCCTAGCTGGGAGCTCTGCTATTGTCTGGGAGCTGAGGGGTGCCAGGAAGGCCTGGAGCAATCTAGTGAGGAGTTAATTAAAAGAAAACAAGTTACAGTTTCATCTCATTTGCTGAAGAAGGTGGTTGACTCTTTGTTGCAGTGGGCTGTGAGTGATTTGCTGTGCTGGGATGAAAGCCCATCCTCTTCAATCACTCCCCAGCAGAGCAAAATTACCAGCGTCAGGAAAACTCATTTTGTGGCATTAATCAGAATGGATTAAAATGGAGCAATTTCTGAACTGCCCTGCAAGAATAGCTGTGGGACATCAAAGAGGGCCTATGATCCAAAAAACCAGAAGACTGTGTCCTCTCCTTTGAAATACTGTAGTGAGCCAAATATTTATTGCAATGACATGCTAACTGCATTGTGTATAAAAGCACTTCAGTGTTTGATAACTTGTGTCCTATCTCCTCCATGTAATATAACAATCAGATAAGCAATTACTTGTGTGTTCAGGTGCTTCTCTTGGAGGAGTTTAAGGATCCGTTTAAAATCTTAGACTGCTTCTTGATTTTAAGTGTTCAGTAATGACAGATAATGGACTACCACAGAGTCTATTCAATCCATTAGGAATAAATGCATTGCTATATATATTACAGTGCATGCAGTCATTTTAAATAAGAATGTTGCCCTGGCTGCTTTGAAAAGTATTTTTCTTCTTCTAAGGAAAGAAAAAACAGATTGTGTCTAGAACTGTGGTATTTTATAATCCAATAATTTTCTTGCCTTAAAAATCTGTTTCAGATAATGTATTTGAATTTGCTACATAGTAACATATTTGACAAGAGTAAAAAGGTTTTCTTCCAAATCCGGGAATCTGGATTGCCTGTGGAACTTGGAAAAGGTACAAAGCGTCTCACACTGCTTTTGTGCTTGAAGAAGAAGGATGTATGTACAAGCTGCATGTACAGTAGATATATGTGACATGATTTTCACATGCAAAGTGAGACAAATATGTGTCTGTTCAGATTCTTTTCTACTTTATGTAACATCCCACATCTACTATAGTCATGTATATGTCATTGCTGAGTGGAAACCACTAATCCGTACTTGAGAGACCCAGAGAACCCTAGACCCCCCAGCATTTCACTGCGGTCACTACCATATTGTCATTTAAACAGTCTCTTTTAGAAATTCTTGGGACTGTAGCATATAGTTGTGTGAAAAAGTCAGCTTGATGCTCAGTACTAACCAAAAAATCAACCAACCAACCAACCAATCAACCAAATAAAACTCCCCAAGTAAAATGTTCAGAACTGCTAAGAAAAAAGAACAAAATGTTGTGATACCATTGTATATATATAAAAAAAATCCGTGCTTTTATTGTGCAGAAGTCTGCTCTTCCCAGCTCAAAAATACACAATGCCATTGGAAATGATCCAGAGGCAAGTCACAAGAATTATCAAAATTATGCAGTGGCTTCCATGCAAGGAGCAGATAAGTTAGGCTTCTTCAGTCCACAAAAAATGCCAAGCAAACAGAGGGAAAATACAACACAAATCTATAAACTAATTAATTCTTATATGATAGGTTTAGAATAAAGGGGGTGATTTGTCACCCAACATGAGTTTAAACTGTGTAGTAGTTCTGCCATAGGATGTTCTAGATATTTCAAGTTTCAAAAAAGTAGTTCAAAAAATTCAAGAGAAATCCATGAAGAGCTGTTACTTATGAGGACAAAACTTCTGTCTGATGAAGCCCCTGAAGGATGGAAAGGGTTCTGATGAATTACCACCATGTGTTTGCTGGAGTATTTGAAGTTTTTGCTAAACATTCACTTTTGGCTAGAGGCAGTTGTTGAAGTAAATAAAACTTCTTGCCGCAGTACAGCTATTCCTCCATAACCTGAATTAACTTGCAGTTTAAAAACACGGAAGCCTCAGCGTGGAGCACACATGGGGAAGGAGGGAATGGGACAGCACAGCTAGGTGGGCATGGCATGAGACTTGAAGTGTCATCCCAGGAAATGCCTTTGGGAAGGCTGGAGCATCATCAGGTCTTCTGGCAAATTCACGCTCATGTAAAAGGCAGATTTTCACCAGTGAGAATCAGATATTTGTGCCAGTATAGCTAAGACTGTGTAAGGTCTTCATTCATTTAAATGAATGGTAAAAACTGACACAGCTTTTGATTACTTGATTACTATTTTAATTTTTCTAATAAATTACGTCCACTTGAAACTCCATTGGAAAACCTGCTTACTTGTTTTGCCATGACTCCTTCCATTGCAGCATTGCATACAAAGACAGAATTTGACTCACACATTCTGATTTGTGTGGAAATGCGTAATCTATGTGGCACTTAAACACAGGAGACGTTTTCAGAACAGAGATATATACCTGCAGTGTCAGAGCAGCAGCTCTGTGACGATGTCTCACGAGGTTCAGAACAATACTGGAAAGATGTTTGTGAACCCAACAAGATTTCATGGTTTGTTCGGTTTTATTGCCTCCATCCAAGTAGAATCTGCACATAGTGTGGAGGAATATATCATGTGGGAGTTAAGGAAAAGGATTGTAAACAACCCTACACAGGGTGATTAAAAAGTTATTTTCCTTTGAAGCAGGTCTGAACTTCCAGCTACACAAGCTTTGGAGACAAATTCAAGCACCTGCTTTCAGGAATGCCAAACTATACATCTCTACTACTGGTTATGGCATTTAGAAATAGTCTGTGTGTAGCCCTTGTCAGAGTCCCTGGAAGACTTTCATTTACACTGGAACATTTTAGTACGTCAGAAGTTAACTTACGGCATGATTTTGTCACATTAACACACCCGGATCCGTGCCCTTTCCTGTGAGTAAGGAGTGTGAGCAAGGCAGATATTGACCCTGAGATTTCTAATAAAACTGACCTAACTTCAGCTCTAGAAGGTTCACATCCTCATGTGAAGCAATGGACTATTTCTTATGAACTGGGCAGTGCTGCATCATGAAACCTAAAAAATATTTCCATGGTGCCAAACAGGGTGGGTGAGTCAGATAATTTCTAGAGTTGTTTCTCTGAAAAATTGTTTAGTACTTAGAGTTTCACTTGTCTGAGGCATCCCATGGGCATGTGTTATCCCTTTCAAACCATTGCTGAAAATCAGCCTGTAATATCAAGATGAACAATTGTCCTTTGTAACTGACTCTTTACGAAGTGTATCTTTTTTCTGCATCTTTGCATCAGAATACAGAATCAGTGATCCAATGTCTGCTTGTAGGGATGGCAGGAATAAAACAGTAGAGGTGCTCCCAGCTTCATCTGGACCAGATTTTGTATCTAATCAAGTCCTATTTAGCTGCAAGCTATCACTTGATTGCTAAAACCCCTTCTACTGTGATGCAGCAGCTCAGTTTATACAGAAAAAGAATTGCTTCAGTTTCCAGGGCATTCAGTGGGATCCTTCCTTTGAACATTCATGAATAGTTGAAGGAAAAAAAAATCAAGTCTGTTTTTGTGGGACTGGAGTCTCCATTTTAGCCTCAAAAAAAAAAAAAAAAAAAGGGGGTTTTAATGGATATATTTTATTTCTCCTGCTCTGAGTCAGAATCATCCAAGGAAGGGATGAGTCAGTAAGCCCAAATGATTTTTGAAGAGAAGACTACATCTTAAGAGGGATGACTTGTAACCCTCCCCACAGGGGTGTATGGAAGGGAGGAACAGCACACACAGACTTTGGGCAGTGCTAACCCCAAAATGCATGTTTACATTGCAGAGGCTGCTGTGACTGTGACTCATGTAAGTGGCTCTGACTCCAGAAAAGAGTGACCTCCCTTGCTGCTGCTTGGGCTGCTGTGCCAGCAAAGTGCTCAGCAGGAAGCTGCCATCCTATTTAGGGTGTGCTTTGTAGCCAGCACTGAACTCTGAAATAGCATGGTGCTGTGGCTGCCAGGATCCAAGGGACTCTGCTTGAGGTGCATTCCTGCCTGCCCCGGTGAAGCAGGGCAGAGTTCTGCACCGAGCCTGAAAGGCTTTCTGTCTGAAGGGCCTTTGCTCCAACAGTGCTGGGCAGGAGGCACCGAGCGCTGAGCAGACAAATGCCCTTTGGAGTTAATGCTTTTCTGACGCTGTTGCATGCTGTAGGGAACTGCATTCCTTCTCTATGTTACATTTTCTGAAAGATAATCCATTTTTTGATCCCAGAGGAACCCAGGGGATTCTCCACAAAATAGGAAATTCTCTCATTTCAATATAATTTTAAGTATAGCTGGCATACATGAAATTTTAGAATGGACCATTCACTGAAGCCTGAAGCATAGTTCTGAGTGAGGAAGGATGTGCAAGTGGTTCTGGGGCACTCTGGGGCAAGGAAAGAAGTTTGTTTCTCTATTCTGCTGCAATGTGGAAATAATTTGGGCTGGAATTTGTGAAAGCACTGACTTCCTAAGGACACAGATTTGAGACTGCCATCCATGAAGGTTGGTAGAAAGAAATTGGCACAGGCAGCTGTGCTGGTGAGAATGGGGATAAGGGACTGTAAGAGGACACAGGAGAGCTCTGCTAGCCTCTGTCCCACTCACATGTGTGTGCTGTAGTTTCACCATGGATTTGTGAAGATTCACCTGGATTACCACTCTTCTTCTAGCATAGAAGGGTCCCAGGGAAGAGAGGAGGAGCAGAGACAGGTAGCATGGATACTTTCCAGAACAGTCTCCCAGCTGTCCGAAAGTTTCACATTTGAGAGCCTGTCAGGAAGTTCAGTGCTTGTTGAAATGTCAGCCATCCCACTACAGCCTAAGGTTTGCAGGAGTCTTTAATGCTTATATATAAATAAATATATATAAGGCATTGATTCTGTACTTTTCAAGTCAAAGACAAAATCATACAGGACACTCCAGAAAATGAAGGTGGGGTGTAGGGGGTTTCACTGAAAAAAGCTGCTGAGAACAAGTAGTTTGTTTTGCTCTTTACTGGTTCTGCCCTCACATTTTGTGGCCTTCTTGGTTCAAGTTTGGCAGATCCATTAGATATGAAATACTTTAACAGTCTAATAGAGATACAGTGTTCTATCACAGCACTCTAGTCCACTGCATTACAGCCAGGCAACTAATCCGTGCCATGGTCTGTCTTTAAACAGCCATCAATGACAGCTGGGAGGAAAAAAAATGTATCTGAAAATGGTTTTTTGCTTCTATTCTCAAAGCTATACTTGCTCACAGTTTTTTGTTTCAAAGTACAAATATATGTACAAATATAAGTACATATATACGTAATTTATACATTACATATGTATGTGTATAAAAATATGTAACCCTTCATTATTTCAGAATGCTGTCCACAATGTTATAGATTTTTCAGCATTTTTAGAAATACACAAAATAACCTTGCAGCATCCTGCCAACCTGTGCCTGGGAAGCTGATTGGACAGTCATCTTCCAAGTAGTGTTTATGAAAAGTGAGGACTTAACTGGGATGTTTTCTATGGACAGGTACAGCAAAAACATATTAAGGTCTATTGCCAGTGTTGAAAGGATGAAGTGAAACTCAACAAAGGAGCTTGGTCAATGCACGAACTGGCAAATAAATGATCATGTAGCTGTGGTGCCTTTTAATAAATAAACCACTTGAGTGAAAGAAAAATTACACTGAAACACACTTAACCATAGCACTTTCGGGAACACTGCATGCCTCCTTCAGAAGTGATTTATCAACTTCTTAATTCTGATATTTATCCACATAAAAGAGCAGTAAACCCTTTGGACTCTTCAAATCCAAAAAGATGTTTCTGTATCTGCCATGTGCTAGCCCAGGCTTTTGCTGCATGTCACTTATGCCAGTTCCAACAAGCTGAGGTACTGAAGGGGGCATTTCTTGTTTACTTCCCTGGAAACAGAAATAGTGTTTAAAAAAGCCCTGGCACTTGAGTGTATGGCTCCTAATTTTAACCCACAAACAAACTGCTCCATAACTGCTTGGATGACAAACCATGAGGAAATGCATGTGACAGCCTGGTACATCTGCCTCGACAAGTGTTTTGTCCAATTTTCTAGAAATTATGGCTGCAATGACAGGGAATGGGCATAAGAGCTTCCCACAGTTCCTGGGATACAGACAAGCAGAGCTGAGGAGCTCAGTGAGTTTACTTGCCTGGTGAGTGCATTGTGGTGTCTCCTCCGACATCTCTCACCGTCACAGATTTGGACCAGACTGATCTGCCACTAAGCAAACTGGCTTCTTTGCACCAGAGCTCCTGCCTGGGATTTCAAAGTCTTCCTTTCTTGGGCTTTAATTGAAGAAAATATGAAGCTTTTTGAGTTTTTTTACAAAATGCATTTTTCATGAGAAAAATCTTAATAATATTCCTGTGTTACTGCGGACAGGATTTCAGGCTTCAACCTGAATGTGGCTGGAGACAGGAGCAGCAGGGGCTCCCTTGCACTGGGGCAGAACACACTGATGCAGAGCACAGCGAGAGGGAGCCTGTGCTGCTGTAGATCCTCTTGTTGGAAAATGAAAAAACTGAGACAGTGTATGTTTCTGCATGCACAACTAGACATCCATCCCTGTCTAGGCAGGAAAACAGCCCATTTCTTACTTCAGAGGGTTCAAAGTCCTACTTTGAAAGGACAAGAAAGTATAATTTAATGCAGAGATCCTCACTTCCTCTGTAACCTGAATTTTTCAGAGGAGAGATTTTAAAGGGGAACACTCACAGTTCTCATTTCTGTTGTCAAATGAAATGCAAAAACAACAGCAGGATGTGTAAATTTTTTGCTTAAATTATTCCTCTGATAGAAAGCGTGAGCCCTCATAGTCTAAAAAGTATAGTACAGGACATTTGTCTTGTTTTAATAATAAAAAATTAAGACTTCTTCAAGTACTTGTAAATTGGAGGAATCTGCAGAGCCAATCTTAGAAAAAGACAAAGGTTGTATGACTGATCTTGCTGACTAAAGATAATGCTATTTGCAGAAGTATCTATTGAATAAATCCAGACAAATTATCGGTGAGAAGAAAAAATTGACAAAGGTCTTCCCCTTACTGTTGAATTGTCTGTGGATTTATTACATTTATTCTCAATTTAAAATTTAGTTACTTAATGATTTCTGAAGATAACCTTTCCTTTTATGCTTTGTTACTCAGAAGAATTCATTGCATCAGTGGCTCCCAGACTCTTCTGAGTGAGCCTCCCACCTACAGTCTCATCTTCTTCCCTGCCCCCTCCATTCCCAGCAGCTCTGTAAATCTGGGAGATGAAAGGAGGGGGAGGTTTGTACCATAAACCATCTGGCAGCAGTTCTTTTTGCTGTCTTGTGTCACTCTCTGCCCCTTTGCTGTTACCTGGGATCCAGAAGGGAGTCTGACAGCGGTGCTGGGGCCTCTGTGCTTCCCATCCTCAGGTGCAGGGGGAGGCAGTGCTTGGCTCAGGCTCACTCCTTTGCCCTTCCTGGATCCAGCTTTCACCCGGTGCTCCGTGGTGAGGATCTGGTGTGCCTATGTACAGAGGGACTGAGGGAATAAGGGGTACATTCTGGCTTATGTTTAAAGTACCTCTCCTGCAGGTGCTGTACGGCCACTGTTAACATGCCAGAGTTGAACTGTGGGAAGAACACAATATCTGCATGATTTTTGCCACTCAGGTTATTTTATTCTCTTCCCAAGCTTCTGATCATAACTCTTAAAATATTGTTTCCTATAAAGCACAGTCTGAAATGTGTTCTCTGCACAAATCTGTAATATTTACTTCAATATAATTGTTTACACTAATTCCATGGCCGCATATGTAGCTAGGTTTAGGACCCAGACATTAGAATTGACTTTGTTTGTGACTGGTAGGGATGTCATTTCTTCTCCCTGAAAGTTAGGTACTCATTTTAAAAAGAGCATAGTGCTTCCTCGCTTCTTCCCTTTGCCTGGCATGTCTCCTTGGCTTATAAAGTTTTATGGTTTAGGGATTGTCTCTTGCCTTCTATCTGCTTACTTAACACCACTGAGCCAAATCTGAATAGGAATTTCTAAGGGCAACCCTAGTACAAGCATTAGAGTAATGGTCACAGCAATTGCTACAAGAGCTGTAGAAACAGAACATAACAAGAAAACACAGCTCTAACCTGTTTATGTGTAAGTAAAATTTGCTGCATAACCTTTTGCAAGGTTTGTGCAAGCTGAACTCAGATATTACATTTCAACTGGACTATGGAGTGAATCAGATAATATTTGGGATGGTACTTACACTGTATTAATGAATTATGCCGTTTGGTGGTTATATAGAAAAGGATTACCAACCTCATGAATTTTATCCAGTGTGATTGATGGCCTGACTGTTTAATGTGAAGTCCCTGATTAGTCAGCCTCCCAGATGGTTTTTCTCTCCTCTCACATTTCTATTTAGGTATCCTTTATCTATTTCTTTTTATATGATTTTTTCCATTTATGATTTCTTCAGCAAAGAATTCTTTCCTTCTCCCAAGCCCTTTTAACTAATTCCAAAGTTTAAATGACAAATAAAAATTGCTAGATTTGAAAACTCTGGTAAGCTGCAAGAGGACTGACAAAAAAAAAAAGTGCACAGTGTCTTCCCCACACTGTGAGGTACTGGAAGATAACTGCTAATAATCTACCATCTGTTTATAAGATGCACATAGGTCATAATTCTAAAAACTTTTATGGCATGATATGAGTTTATTTGCCTGGTAATTCCAGTGAAGTAAATGGAAATATATACAGCAGTAAAGTACCTCAGAGTAAACTTACACATAGGCTGTGTCTGTTTTAGACTTAAGCAGGGAAAAGCCAAGGGCTTACACACAGGGTCCCAGTTGTGCCAGCCTGTTAGGATGTTCCCCTCTGTGGGTCAGGGGCAGACCAGCCAGCACTTGCTCTGCACCCAGGCAGTGTGGATGGAGCCTCTTGTGGGAAGGTGGGAAAGCTTAATGGTGTGGTCAAACCATGCCACTTGCCTTCATGGCAAGAGACCAAACTCTGCCACTTCGCTGTGCTCAAACAAATATATCCTTAGAGGACACTGCTGTATAAAAGAAAGCTGCAAAACCCACAAGATCCATGAAGTTCTGTGTTCACGGATAGCTGTCTGTGACGGTTTTCATTATTATGCCTGTCTTGAGTAGCTGAAATTATGCTCTACTTAGGTACATTTTTCAAATGCGATTTTATTTTTTTCTGAGCTTTCTGGAGCTTTTTGAAACTGTCCTGCCCTTTGTCCTCATCCCTTCCTGCACATGGGCTTCATGAAGACGAGAAGCTCCAGCTGGTTCCCTGAGTGTGGCTTCCTCTGTTGACTTTCCAGCTCAAATATAGAGAGAAATCAGGTAACTTGGACAGTGCAAAAATTTCAGACATGTTTTGTGAGCTGTGGAGATTAGGTTAGCAGTGGTGATTCTGATCCGCTTCTCAGGAGAAGGATGGAAAAACTCTTCTCTTTGCTGAAACCACTTACGAGCTAATGTCTGTTTACGGAGGACGGGCCTTTTCTTGTTCTGTTCCATCTTTCCTGAAAATTTCATATGGAGTCACATTCATTAATGCTCTTTAATTAATAAATAAAAACAATTAAATATTCTTATTATAGGAATAAGTGTACTTGTAGAGACACAGGTCTTATTAATTACCTTCCTGTAACATGTTAAATCCTTACCCGTTTGGAAAATCCAGCACTTCTGTCAGATACTGAAAAAATACCATCAAGAATAGGGATTTTATATAAAGTACATGCAAAATAAACCTGTATTAAAGACTCTTGCAGAAGTGGAGCCTAGAATTGCTCCTCTGAGTTAACAAAGAAGAAAATTAGATTCTTGAGAGCAGTGAAAGACCTGGCTCAATATTTTAGCATCGCAGTTGCTTAGTGTTTGAAATACATTTATCTGCAATGCTGATTATGTTTGTTGCCAAGCAGTCTCAAAAGCCAAATTGATACATGCTTTGGAATGAGCCTGTAGCCCCAGAGGAAGTAGGGTCATTTCCAGGTACTTTGGAAGATCTCTAATAGCTGCTCTGGGTGCATAAAATTAGGAAGAGTCTGAACCTTTTTTAATTACTTCTTTACAGAAAGACTGAGCCATCAGCCTTGTTCTAATTCTCTTCCTTAGTGATGAGCTTATCCCTCTGTTAAATGGCCAATACAGGGAGAAATATTGTGAGGGGGTCATATATTCTCTCGTAACTATTAATGTGATGAGCTGGAAAACAAACTCTGACACTAAGAAAGATGCTGTTCTGAAGAGAATTGGAATCCCAGCCTATGAAGAGTCAATCCTAGGGTCTAAGGCAGTTTTTATTGATGTTGTTTGCTTTTATTACTTAGTACTTTCATACTGTCCATCACTGTTTTATTTTCTTTATTCCTTTTCTCAGAGTAACATCGGATCACTTGGATAAAGTGATGAAGAAGATCTGCTTGTAACACAGTATGATGATAGTAGCCTGTCAGCTTTACTGTGGTACATTTCCAGCCACGCATGTAAAATTAGACACCAAAAGGCAATAATAAACTAAAATGATACAGCGAACTTCTAAAGGAGCTGGCAAAGCTTTGTATCTCAGTGTTGTTCCCTTTTGATGTCAACAGGCAGGCATACAGGAGTATTCTTAGTAAAAAGGTTATGGAACTATGACTGCATGAATATTTAAGAAAGGAATTAAGATAAGGAAGAAATGGATGCTACAGTTGACAAGATATTTCTAGGAACTGGTAATACAGAGGAAGAGATGGCAATTTTGCATAGTGTATCACAGGATAAAAATAACGATTTGAAATAAATTATTTGGTACTAAGAAGAATGTCTTAACCATAATTTTGTTCTATTTTATATAATTTTCGGTGCTTCCGACAGAAAGGATAGAATTTGCATACCTCGTAGTCATGTCTTTGATGTGACTGACATATTTAATACATGGGTTTTTTTCCCTTTCGTTCTCTTCTGTGATAATCAGTCAGTGGTAGCAAAAACACTGTCATTGCTATTCTTTTAATGGAATTGTCACACAAAATACAATAGAGGAACTTTAACTTGTTTCAGGAAACTCTCTATTGTTTGAAAGCTCAGAACTTGGTTGTTGTTTTTTTTTCAGAAGACAAGCTCTTTAACACCTGGACTGTTAACACATACCCGGTTCAAAAGGATGAATTTACCAATGCACATCATACACATCATGTGCAAGTTTCCTTTCATAGTTCAGACAGTCCTAAAGAACCAAACACATAAATTTCAGACTGAAGAACTGTGTTAATTTATTCTTTATTTAAGCCAGAATGCAAAAGTTCTTTCATATTGCACTGAAAATAACATAGTGAAATGAGAGGAACATTTTCAAGAGTAACATATGTTAATGTCTATCACAGGAAAACAAAATTCCAGATTACCAAATTTGAATGACACCCAATTTTCATCCCAAAATTATTTATTGATCTGATTCTTATGCAACTTACAGCTAAAAGAATCCAAAAACCTTTTCCATGACAAACTTTGACTTTTCATACAATTGGTGTATTAGAATTGCAGTCTTCATGAGTTTGAAGAGCAGAAGAGAATCTGCATATAAGTTTCCCACAGGGATACCTGGATTGTAAAGGAATGCTAAACAATGCTGCAGACAAAATAACGTGTTTGATTTTGACTCAAGAGTTGGAATAATATGTCCTCCATCACTACAAAACTAACTCAAAATTTGGTAAGATATCTTCTATCCACCTTAAACTGTTTCTTTATTAAATATTGCAGATATCACAAGTGGTCCGCTGGCAATTTAATTAGTGGTGTGTACTAAGGGAGGTCAGGAAACACAGAATTCACAAAGACAATTGCCAAGGGGATACATGGCCCACTTCAGATTTTCACCATTGCTAGTGCTGGATATACCGGGAAACTGGTATCTTAGCAGTACATAAAAAGGTAGATAAACTCACATGTTTTGTTTCCCAGGCTGTGAAAAATGGATAAAATTTCTATTGCCCAAGTAAAAGCGATAAACTCTGTTCACCTTCAACTGCACAATTGCTTTTGGCAGGAACTCTGGAAAGTTTTAATGGAAAAAGGCTAGCATAGCTGCAAGATCAAGAGGTGAATGTCTGTCTGCTCTTTCTGCAGATAACTGAAAACATCTGCCCAAGATGATAGAGTTGTCTTGAGTATTGTTATTATAGCTTGCTTAAGTGGAAAAGTAAAATAATGACCATTAACATATATTGGCTGTATATTGCGGAGAAACGAACTCCATATTTTGGGTTCCTGCCTCTTTCAAGTTAATATTCCACAAATGTGAGACAGTAACTTTCACCAGGAAGTGAACTCAGTTATAATGTTAGGATATAGTTAATTTTTTTTTTACCAAGTAAGTTTCCATGGAAAAAAAAAATAAAGATATTGAAAATATTAAAAAATAAGAGAAAACAAGATGTTGGAAAGCAAACTACATGAAAGAAAATTAGTTTTAATATAGTTAGCTAATTTGATCAGTTTTAATGACTCATAGAATCAGAAGGGGTTTTTTTCAGTTTAGAAACAGAGATGAAAAACCATTCAAAGACTAGTAGGTGATGATACTTTTCTCACCTGCTATTATACTTGTAAGCAACTTCTTCATAGTTCCAGCTGGGGCACTAAAATATGCTTATGGTACAGGTGAGAGTGTCTTTCTGCATGTTATAGCAACAGTGCAGGAAAATACAAGTATCTCACTTCCCCTCAAAAAGTGCCAGACTGTCTGAACTCTAGGAGTATAGTTTTGAGCCTTGCTTTTCACTCGTGTACAATGAAGGCTTCATCCAGCAGCAAGCTATAGTTCAATCATTAATCATGTGCATTTTAACAACTCTAATTTTTTAAATTTGCATGTATGGATAGTAATCAAATATCAGGAGTGTAAATGGTGCTTTAAAATGTGTTGCAGAAGAATATTGAGTGATTAAGTTGTGATTCTTTATGCAGTCATATTTTGAAGGGACAAGACAAACTGTTTGAGCTCTGCCTGTTGCTAATAGACACCCTGGTAGAGCATTTTGCTCTCAAAGCCCAGAACTCCTGCTTTTTTTCTCAGTGCTTTTATGCCATTAAGATCTTGCCCTTGACAGTTCTTGAGTGAACATAATCCAAGACACACCACACTTTCTGACGGCCTCTTTTAACAGGCATTCCAATGCATTTTTCATAGTTCATCTTTCATGCAGCCTTAATCGTCGTCCCTTGAAAGGGAAATGATACTGCTCACCTACGGCATTTCTAAGTTTACATTTCTTTGTTTAAGTTCTCACTTTTTTAGATTGACAGTCAATTTCTAAGGAGATAATTGAGTTCTAGTTATGTAAGCTTTGTGTTACTTTTTAGGAGGTTTGATTGGGGTTTTTTAGGAGTTTTGCAGTTACACAACTTTTTGATCTTTTTAGGAGATTTGGTTTTACTTTTGTGGGAATTTTGCAGGCTATCTGCCAGTTCTGCTTTGTAGTTATAATGATATAGTACTGTTACGAAAAGTACCCTAATGATGTGTTTGAAAACTACACGGTGTCAATCGGCTCTGTTTGCAAAATGAGTCAACATAAGATTCCACAAGGAATCAGAATCAAAAATGATGTCATAAAAGTTTACCTGGTGTCAGCTGAGCTTTAGTTTATTGTCGTATTGGATGAGGCCGCACTCAGATGGGTAGCCTTCGTGTGCCAGACTTCGTGTTCTCACAGAACCACTACCACAAAGGAATTTAAATGTACAGATTCTTTACAGTGCTGACTCTTTGGGCTTTGTGCAGTTGTCAAGAGAACCTTGAGCTACCAAATTCTGTCTCTGTCAGATGAAAGAAACTGTCCCTTCCTGCCTTCCTGACTGCTTATTTCTGCTCCAGGGCTGTCAAACCACTGAGCTAGCACAAGTCTCTCTGGCCTTACATTGGAGTGGACCAATGAAACACTCCAGGTAAAATTATACTTTCCAAAAAGCTGTTTGGGAACAGCTTTGGTGAACTGGGTGAATTAAGTTGAATAATCTTATTTGACTCAGCCTATTAAATGCAGTAGATATGATCATTTCTAGAGGAGCTCTTGCAACTCTGATAACTGAATCTTGACATTACAGAAGGGCTAATGCAAAACCACAGCCACTGGCCCCTCTTACAGCTCTGTGCAGCAGGGTCATAATGGGGGTGGGGGAGGGGACCAGGGGAGCCACCTCCTGATGACATGCCCCTGGAAATACTGTTCAGGGACACAGAGACACTCACAATGCTGATATCTGCAGGATGGTACCAGTGTGCTCGATGAACAAGTGCTTGCCTCACTGGTTAAACAAGGGTAACTTCCCTCACATTTATTCCAGTGCTGTTAAGCTGCACAGGAGGAAGAAGGAGCCAGGCTTTGGCTTTGCTCCCTTACAGCACAATCACTGGGAGTCCTGCAGCGATCCTCGGAGGTGTGGCGAGCCCGCTGCCTTCCACCCCGCAGGGGCACGGATGGCGATGTGCCAGCGGGGCTGGTTCTGCCAGGGCAGGGACGGGACTTGTTCCACGCACGCTCCCTCAGACACATCTCTTATGATGGTCTGATGTATTCCTCCAGGGCTTTTGCCAAGACTAGTTTCTTCCTATAGACCTGTGGTTCAGGGAATAGGCAATAAGTATAATTAAAACTGCTTCTACTTATTTCTTGAGAACTGAGCTTCTCTTGCTTCCAGCTGTGTTCCCTGCTAGAAGAGGTGCCAGCTGAAATTGCAAATGTCTTCCCTACAGCTGAAAAGGCAGAAGAAATCATTGTGTCTCAGTATTTTCTTTCTGCTCCTTAGGAACCTAAGAACTTGTCAGGGCTGCCAGACCACCGAGGCTAAGCCTTATGGTATCCCAGCACACGCATCTGCATAAACTGAATTCCTCAGTCAGAGTTTTGTTTGGGTGTGCATTTTTTTTGTCCTGCAAACCTGTCTGCTCTCTCATTATTTTGAGGAAAGCTTGTACTGTCTTTGGATGCAGTGTTCTCCAGCTTGGTCATGGGCTGGACCCATGTCCCAGACATCTCTTGCAGGGCATCATCCTGTGGACAACCATGGCTTTGTGATGTGGGAAGGGACGATAGGCCTTTCTATCATAGCCACATGAGGAAGAATGAGGACCCCACTATGAGGAAGCACAAGGACCCAGCTCTGAGCCCTCAGTGTCCCTCTCTTCCTAGTTGTGTGTCCTGGCAAAGCAGCGCTTAGGCAGATCTATCACATCCACTGAGTTCAGAGGTAGTGACTAGTGTCTTGCTTCATATTCAGTATGATTTCTTTCCACCATGATTGTAACTTGCTGCTGCTGTGAATTTCAGAAACCTTACTTTACTCCCCTGGAACAAACAATAAAAACAATCAGTCTCCATTAACACACAGCAATTCAACATCCTGACTTTTATGAGCTCACTGTAGGAGTTTAATTAATTAAGGATGATTCTGCATTCTTCACAAGGAAGATTGGCTTTTTTGTTTACTTTGTCATAAATAGTCTCATATGTCGGAACATTTTGGAAAATGCCAAGGAAATATGCTTCCCTCCCACTTTGAGAATATTCTCCCTCAGCATTTTTGTGTGTTGTTTTTATTATCTTTGCCTCCAGTAAAAACTCTAAGATAGGCATGATTTTCAAGGAGAAGGCTTCTGTACAAACCGCCTTCAGTGCATGTTAGCAGATTTAACAAAAGATTAAAGACAAGAACAAGATTAATAGGAAATATGAAAATAAAAAGCTAAATCAATCCTGCCAATATTCTCAGGTCCAAGTTTTTGTTTTCCTCACAGTAAAAGTGTATCTGCCAAAGTGTTGCAGCCTTCAGTTTTAAAAAGTGTTTCAATGTGACATAAAATATTCCATTCAATATAAAACATTGCTGCTTATAAGATTCAATACCGAAAAGAGGGATTGACGATGAATCGTGTGTCACAGCTGAGATCAGCTCTGTAGGAGTAAGAGCAGGACAATAATCTCTGGTGACAGGAGAGAAAGAACAGGATAATGCAGCAAGAATCCAGATTCCAAGATTTCAGACTTGGGCCCTCTGATCCTGTTAGCATCACAGCACTGTGGCAGAGCAGGAGCAAGGACTGTGGTGAGGTTCTTCCCAGAGCCCAAACAGTCTTTCCAGATCCAGCCTGACAAGCAAAGCCTTTACTTTTCCTGCTCAGTGTAGCAGAGAGATACTCTCCAGCCAAAGCCAGTGAAGCTGCAGAGCCCTGTTGGGTGGCATTTTTCATCTACCTGCCTTGTTTGTAGCACGTGTAACTCTTGCATGCAGTACCTGGTTAATCCAGCATTTGAGGGTAAGTGTTAGGCAGTGAAGTGTGCAGTGCTAATGATTTTCAAGAAAAGTAGAAAAAAGAAGGACCTCTAAAAACTGGAAGCACAATTTCAATTTTTTAACAGTCACAACTTCACCCATATTTGTGGGTGGACAGAAATCAGATGAAAAAGAAGCACCACGTACTAGTGTAAAAAACCCACCTCCTGCCCACTGTGTCCCTGCCTATTCTCCCAACACAGAATGCTACTTGGAGGAATGCAAGGTTGGCACAGAAGGGTCTTGGAGGAATGCAAGAAACATCTACTGTGTGCAAGGAGCATGTCTCAGGAGCACAGCAGAGAGTGTGTCTCAGCAAGGCAAACGAGCATGCCCTGAGCACTGTGCTGGCAGCAGGGCTTTACCAGCACCTGTGTGAGCACACTTTAAGCTGGCTTAGACGTGTCTGAGCAGCTTTATAGGCAGTGCAACTGCACTGTTACCGGTGCTAAGCTGAGGCATGCAGCCCCTTAGTTTTACAGGCCTGAAATTTCCTTCCGATAGGAAATCCTGATACCACAGGCTCTGTGTGTAGCTGAGACCTGGGGCAGAAAGAAAGTGAGCGTGAAGGAGCATGTCCTGGCAGCCCAGCAGCTACAGCGTTTACCTCAGGAAGGGGTTTGGGGTTCCCTTCTCTACCCTCAAGATTATTTGTGGTTTTATACTTTGAGCATCCAAAGTAAGCCATAGCCCATCCCAAGTGAAGGAACCAAGCTTCTGGCAGCAGGCAATGAGACACCCTCAGGCCTGCTCCCCTCACACCCCACTCCTGAGCTCCTGGAACTGCAGCTCAGCTGCATTAGGAAAATCCTCCTGCCTCTCTCTTCTGCAGCCTCGTGGTTATGAGGATTGTATAGGAGATAACAGACATGAACGTGAATTCGACTTGGCCAAGGGATGCAATTAGCTGTCTTAAACAATTAAGGTGAGAATGGTTTCAGGAGACAGGTTACCTGATCTAATAGATGAATATCACTGAGAGGCAGAAGATCACTTGCTTCCATTACTGACTTTATGCCAAACCCACCAGTTATTGGGCAACTTGTAGACCCATAAACTCACTAATCCATGAAATGAGATGAGATGAGATGAGATGAGATGAGATGAGATGAGATGAGATGAGATGAGATGAGATGAGATGAGATGAGATGAGATGAGATGAGATGAGATGAGATGAGATGAGACACCCCAAATAACTTCTTGCTGTATAAATTAATTAAATTGTCTGGCAGACAAGTCTGAGAAAGGTGTGGAAAGGACCACTTTAATCTGGGAAGAGGGTGAGACCTTCCCTTTCAGCAACAGGGGGCCAATGGGTTAGGCCCACAGCTAAATCCCACATTTCCATTTCTGGTGAATCCAGCAGCCACAGATAAGCAACCACTGGCACCTGGAAAACTTTTAGGTTGAGCAGGAAGCCTAGTGTGGAAATGCTAAAGAACATGTAGAAGCTTCATTTTTTTTTTTTTGCCTTATATACTTAAATTTTGCTTACATTCCATTTTAGACATCAAAATAGACCTCATTTTGCATTTGCCTAGTCTCAGCTTTGAGACATTGATTCTTATGCTTCTGCTGCTAAATTAAAAGCTCCCCTAGTTCCTGTGTAACTACTTTCTGATAAACTAAATAATTTCATCCCTTTAAATCGCTTACTGCAAGGCATTTTCTCCAATGCCTTTGAGGCTTCCTTTTGTGGCTTTTCCAATTCAATATAATTTTCATCCCAAGTCTTCTCAGAACATTTGTAAATTATTTTGTTGTTCATTAAAAATTCAACAAAACCCCAGAGTATCCCTGGAGCAACTTGTTCCTCTGTGACTGACAAGGCACTAGTCTGAATCCAGAATGTTTTTGTATTAAACATATGCAAAGTCTTTCTGTCCCAATACTTCAGTACATATGAGCAACCCAGAAGCAAAATAACAGTCTGAAAACATCTTTGCTTCGCAGAGAGGATATGACACTAGAAGACACAACTGCATATGCAGTTCAAATGCACAGTGATTTTTCAGGTGTTGCCTGGAAGCTGGTTTTAAATATATTTTTGGAAGACACATTACTTCTGAGTATGGAAAATTTATATAGTTAGTCAAAATGATACATATGCCTATAGCATTAAAGCTGTGTGGAAATTAGCATTTCATGTTTCGTTGTTTGTTCTTGGTAAAACCAAAGTATTTTTCACAGTCTTTTTTATTAATATGAAAAATACAGCTATTAAATAAAATTAAAAACAACATCATCATGACATCATAGAGATATCTGTTCAATCTAGTGACCCATGTATTTACATGCAAATGTCTGTATTTGGATAAAAACTGTAGGCCTAGCACAAAGCCTTACAACACAGACAGGATCCCATTTCTGGAAGATGATGACAGTGTCCTGGCATTCCAGGTGCAAAACCCGTAAAGCAAAACTCTTGGTTCTCATCTTTATGCATTTAGGAGATGCACAGGTTGTTTTTACGCTCTTCTTCACTTCTTCTTGATATTTTCTTCCACTAAAACCATTACACAAAATGGTCAAGTCTTTCAGCCTCTCAGTCTTTCTCACTATCCAGACAATGCTGATCTTTTTATCATGCCCTCTTGCTCTTCTCTGTTTCAAGATGATAAGCTGGGGCTTACAAAAGTCTTGAGATACATTGCTATTAGTAGAGCTGGAGGTGGCTACTCAGCTGCAACAGAAATTTCCCTATTCCCTGGGGTGGTGGGAGAGGCTTTGGGAGAGTTTAGCTTGTGCAAAAATCCCCTCCAGGAGATCTGACTTGCAGGCTGCCTTACTGATTGTGGCTGCATATCTTCAATGAAAGAGAACTCCACTGGGTCTGCTTACGCTTCCCCACCTGCCAGCAGCACCTCTGCTGTTGTTCTGCTGAGCTGTGACTGGCTGTAGGTGTGACTTACATTGTGCACACGGAATCTGTACAGCTTCCTTGCCGATAATTGCTGGAGATAAGGAAGTGCCCTCTCTGCAGCCTGCACATGACATGCTGGAGCACTGCCTGCTAGGGCACTTCCCTAATGCCAGTTCAACATGGGTTTGATCATGGCAGATTGTTTTCTGTGTATTATCCTGAGCTCAGAAAGAAGCCACGCATATGTCCATATCCATGTCAGGCCCTGCTTTGCTGTCTCCGTGCTAAATCATAGCTATGTTTTTCCCAGGTAAGAAGGACACATACTGGAATCTCTAACTCAACCGGGTTTGGTGTGCTGTGAGACCTGATTTAGGTTTGTACCTCTTAGTGGCCCACTAAATCAAGGCACTTTAAACTGGGAGTGTTGATGTGCTGAAAACCCAAACCAGACACTTTCAGATGGAAGACTTACTAACTGGCATAAATTATTCAAGGCTGATCTCTGCACCTGGTTCTGTGTTCATAGAGGTCTTCCCTAGACTCAGCCATATCTCATTTGGCCACACATCTGACTACACACAGTGTGACCTTTATTTACGTTATTTACAGCTAGCCCCATAAATGATAAATTCTGACTCTATCTCAGATATTCATCCAAGCAACAAGCATCTAAAAACCAGCTCTGCAAGACAGCCAACCATCTGGAACAAGAAAAATTAATTTCCAAAATGTAGTGACAAAGCAACCTCCACACATCCTCTCTGGAGCACTGGCTCACAGCCAACAATAACTTTTCTATGTAATATATTGTGAAATATTTGCAGTTCTGTACTGGTGTTTCCTTTTATTATTTTTCTCCTGGTTAGCTAACTCCTTGGCTGGTGAGGATTTAGCCCACCTTTGTAGAACATGAATTATATGCAATAAAATGCTTATTTTGGTTGCTCATCCAGTACTGCTTGTCTTTTTAAAAAATGAGTCCACCAGTGATCTATATTGACTGATTTACTGTCCGAAACAAATGTACAGAGTTGAGTGATTAAAATATTGAATTAATCTACTGTTCAGAGCTATCTGAAGGAGTAGAGCTACATCCAAGATTAATTTTGTTCAGTATTTCTCTTGGTACATTTGCTTTTTTTTTTCTGTAGAGACTTGAAATATTAGCACCAAATTGTCTGAAGCATTTATCTCTTGCCAATAAGACTATCGGTTCAGACCTAGTAAAACATGTTCAAGCTTTTCCAACATAAGCACTATGTACTTTATGAAGCCTAAATTAGATTCTTTATGAAATCAGCATTGGTTATATAACCACTGTGCAGTTTCATTAAATATGGCTTATTATTGAGAACATTCTTTTTGGAGAATTTTGCAGGCTCATTTCCAAGGGGAGCAGACAAAATCTTTCAATCTGACACACTGGAAGGAAGGAAATAACTGTTGATTCTTCATATTTAAATGCAGTGCATTTCTGCTTGGGTCATGTTTCGTTTGAACCTGCCTGTCTTCTGAGGATGTTCAGGAGGTAGTCTGGGATAAGTTCATCTGAATACCCCCTAGATGGATTTCTGGGGAGCTCTTTAGAAGACTGGAATTCTCCAATACATCTGATTATTTTATAGCTCTTTCTGTGCTTAAGTTTCTGGGTAACATTTGTATAGTCTGGTCTTGGGCATGTTCCTTGCAGTCCCAAAGGCTGCTGAGCTTTAAGGTCACACATAAGCTCTGTGTGCAAAGTCAGTCACTGTATCTAGGAAACAATGGAGTAACATTTTTTTACTCCAAATTACTTGCCAAATTTTTATAGCTGACAATTCTCACTCAGAGTGTTTGGATTTTAGTTAGTTTTTTCTAAATTTGATTTTCTATGGCTAGATACCTTGTGCCATTTTCCTAAGACAGCTGTTTTTGAGATATACAGGAACAGCAAAGTATCTCTCCCATCCTATTCTCCACTATCTTTCTTCCCTTTTCTCACCGTGGAGCAGGGAATTGCTCATCTTGCTCCAGTACTTGGGGACTGTGTGAATTTGCCTACTACAAGACTATGTAGACTAATCAAGAAGATTTAGGTAATGGAGATAATGTGAAGCTGGAATCCATGGAAAAAACTGTGCTATTTTCTCCTCCTTAAACTAATTCAGCATTTGGTTATTTTTGTGGAAATTAAAATTTTTAAGTGATTTATTTTAAATGTATGTGATAAAACATCATCAGCAAATAATTTCTGGACATAAACAATATCATATTTTTGTATCAAACTTCCTGACACTGCATTTCAAGACACGAATTCAGTAAAACAGTAGTCCTTGAGTATTTATGGTGCATAGTGACTAATGGTGTGTATAAAAAGATGTTTAGAGGATGAAGGGATACTAGGCTCTTTGGTGAACAACCTATGCATTACTGAGGTGCTTGCTTTTGCTACTAAGAGAATTCCCAGCTGATGGGGAATGCCATTTTTGTTAGGACTTTCTTTTCTGCCAAGGTCCAGCATTACAGCAATAACCAATTTTTCATATTGACTTTCCTGCCCTTAATAGCCATCTTCTGCACAGCAACGCAGTGACAGGAGAATTGCCATAGGCTGTGAATGATTCCCAGCTGACTCGGTTTTGTAGGCCAAGACCTGGCTGTCATAAATCCAGGTATGTCCCAACAAGGACGGAGAGAACAAGGGTAGCAGTGGTTTACATCATTATGACAACACAATGTCACTGAAGTGCTCACCAACCTCAGCTCGAAATACATGTGGGGAAAGGGGAAAGGGGGAGGGAAGACATCTAAGGGGAAAAAGGAGCGGCAACCTGAATTATAGCAGCTCACAGATTGGCCAAGGCAAAAAATAGTTATGTTTACAGTCTCAGAAGTAGTAGATTCAATAGTTGTTCCCTATATAAACCTTCTGTTCATGAGTAAATGAATTTTTATGGATATAGCAATGATCAAGTAGAAGCACTTAGTCTGAACACACTTCAGGTGCCATTTCATAGCAAACGGATAAAACTATTTCTGTTGTGTTGTATTAAACCTATGACCCTCAAGGAATGGCAGCAGCAAGGTATCAGTTCCAGAAACATATAAGGTCTTATCCACACAAGTCATTTCATGTTTTTAGCATATACCAGCATGCCTGTGGTGTTTTTTAGAATGTAAGCTTTTGTTTTAATATAAGTAATTTTATACTCCTTATGCTTAATGGTGATATAGACCAGTCTTCTCCAGGCAAGTTTGCAAGAGATGTCATTTAGAATTTAATGAGAGGCAGCAAGGAAACAGAAGAGCTAATAACTATTTCTAGAAAGACTTTTTACATGATTTTGGTGATATAAGGGTCTTTAAGCAGCTCTAAAGTCAATGAAAGACAGTCTGGAAGCTGGAATAAGTTATGGTGCAAAAAATTGTTCCTGTAAATGACAGCTGAAGCCCCATGTATTTTCAAGTGCATAAATTCCAGGACTTCCACAAGATACGACACTACCATATTGTGTAAGAAGAATATGGTTTGAAATGGAAGAACAAACGAAAACTTCACAGATGAGGGGATACCCCTAATGAGAACATGTTAAAGAGCAAGAAGTGGAGGGGTCAGTCAGTGTCTGGAGAACAAAGTGAGAGATTTGTCATGTGTGGGAGGAAAAGAGAGGGACACTGGCCTTCTCATCTGTGCATTTGCACTGTAACCCTGACTTTCCCATGTTTGATCCTTTCTCTCTGGGCAAATTTGAATCTGTGGCAAGGTTAGTAACAAACACATCCCTTATTCAGTCATTCAGATCTTTTCTGTCATATGGCATTACAGTGACCCAAATTTGGCATAAAAAGGAGGAATCAAAGCAAAGGATGACCAATTCCATCACAAACTTCTTTGACTGTATGAAAAACAGGATGCAGCTCAACCCCCCTCAACTCATTCTAGCCTGGAGGTCACTTGAGCAGCAAACAAGATTTTAGTTTCCACCCAAACAGCTGTTATTTTCCTATGGGTACAAAAAGAGGCCCAAGTGTTTGAAATTTTCTGGAAGTGAAAAACTCTTATTGAATCAGACACTACACCCTATCCAAAGGGACAATATCCAAAAATTCTATATGTAGGTGGGTGAACATTTCCACCCATCTCTCCAAAGCATGTGAACAAATGTCTGAGATTTAAGAGTTTGCATCTCAAACAGATCTTTGAAACTACTGTTGTTGTTTGAGACTCTATTGATGTTTAAGACTCTCATTTCAAGTATTCATAATTTGCTCTGTGTTAGGACAAGTGGGCTTTCACAAGTGTCATGATGAAATAACAATATAACATTTTATCCAGTATGTCATTGGATGCAGATTTCTAACACTTAAACCAAGGCCTTGCAAAGTGTTAGAACTGGTGTATTTGTCTTTTGGTCAGTATTTCCTCTTTGACTGCCTACAATAAATTTTGTGAAGGGTGGAAAGGTTGTATTCAGGCCTATGATATCATCGTGTGTTCTTTGCTGGGTACACGGTGATATGTGCTGTTTCTGACCTGGGATATGACTTATTTGGCAGAATGATTGCTGTTGCAGTCTGATGAATCTCTGATGTGCTTTCAGTTTCTGCAGTGCTAGATTACTTTGGAGGATATTGTTTCTCAGAATTGAGCATCTGCTCTTGCAGAGCAGAGGTATACCTCCAAGGAGATTCTGAGTCAAAACATATTTATGTGCCAGTCAAAGGCACGTTTTGCATTTTTGCGAAGCATTTTTGTAGTAAAATTACTGTAGTAATAACATACTAGTTATTCTAGTTCTCTTAATTTTCTGATTTTTTTTATTACTACAGACCTCCTGAGACAGGAGAAGGCTTGGTATAAAGGGGTTTGAAGCTGTTTTGTCTTGGGGAACCTCAGTATTTTCCACAGAGCAGAGTGAAGTCTTCTGTAGGGAACATATATGCCTGTTGAGAGTAGCATGGGAATAATTTCATATTAATTACATCTAACCTTCAGTAAGTACAGACCTTTTCTTAAGAGTCTAACCAAACCCCACTTTTCTTTTTCTCTGGCTCTATTTCCTACTGGTTTTTTTTGTTTTGGTGGGGTTTTTTTGTTTGTTTGTTTGGGTTTTTCTGGGTTTTTGGGTTTTTTTTTGGTAGTCGTACATAGAAGTTGTTTCCATTGGAAAGTTAATTTTCTTTCCAGGTGGGAAAGTGAGCTGAACTGACCTGCCCTGCAGTTCCCCAGTTGCTTGCCTGCTTCTGGCACCAGAAAGGCAGCAGAGCTCATGGAGGGGACAGTCAGGCAGCTCATTGCAGTAATTGCTTTGGAATTGTATTGGTTTGGTGTAACATGAGATGCTCCCACAGCTGTCCTTTCCAAATTCTTTAGAAGTAGACCCTTGATCCTCAGGGATCTGTAAACCACAGAGGAAAACCACTGCTTAACTAATCGGATTATCAGCTAGCTCACTTGCATGTAATACATATCTAAACACTGCTTAATTTGGGATATTAATTACAGCATGCACTGAAAGAATATGCATAAGTCTTTAATTACATGGAAAGATGTTGGATCTTCAAATTGGTGGCTGAAAATCTTATTTCAAGGGTTTAAGAAGCTGATAATTGCTTGTGATAACCATTTTACTCTGTAAATAGGCTTTGGCAATATATTGGCGAAGTACTGACTGATCTGAGCTATGTTGCCAAATGTCACCCAGATGGAGCCCAAAACAGCCAACAATTTTGTAAATATGATATTTCCTGATAAAGCTTCAACACAGTCGCATTTGTTGTCTTACATATCTGATTGACTGTGAGCGAGCTCAGGCTAAAGAGTTTTTTCATTCTTAACTGTCTTTTTTATAATTTCTTGTAGTGCAATGTAAAATGGGAATCCCTCTATGTTCTGGGCTGAACCAATGAGGGACTGTGCACACCAGTGTTTAGTGCACAGAAAGCAAATACTGTATGTCCCATGACTGACTCCTTATCAAAACAGCACTGACGTATTTACAGCACTGATGTATTTACTGATCCTATTTGTAACCCCATTATGTTTGAAAGGATGCCAATGCCATTCTGACACATGGAAGTGCATTATTTTCTGAACAAACACTTTCAGGTTTTGGGGAATCTGTAAAACAGCTCTTTTCAAACCTCTTGAACTAAATTGACATGTGGAGACCTTGCACATTTAGCAAAGCTGAAAAAAGGATAGGGATTGAGAGATCTTTTTGTAATTCAGTTTTCTGTGCAGGATTGATCCCATTTTAATAATCTATAGATAAAACCTTAGAAAGTTATTTGAAGAATACTGTTTGGAGGGTGAGAAACAATGAAAATTTTCCTTGGTATAAAATGATTCAAACAAGATTAAATCTTGCCTCTCAACCTTTCTGAAGACATTTTTTGGTGGTTTGTTATATTAATTTGAAGGGAAAATATTAAATACTCTTAAAAGTACTTAGAACTTCCTTGAAGCAAAATTCTGATAGAGATCCATTAGGGAGCACACAAATACACGGAGCAGGGAGACAATTGCAACCCTTGCTGAAACCCTTAGCAGGATACATATTCTAAAATGAATAGGGTGAAGCTCACGGTGAAGGGAGAGGGCCTAAATAATTGCATTTTTTACATAGCTTTTCACAAAGGCTTTGCAGGAGGGACTCTTGTAGCAGGTTTCTTCACAAAAGAAGGTAATTCTGAACTATATCTGATGAACTGGTGATAACTTTCCTGTGGAGATGATTCAATTCTGTCAGTTTGTTCATGGAATTAGTAGAGTATCAGTAATATATACAATGAAAGTTATCTCTCAGTTGCTAGTTAAAAAATAGCAAACTGTATGGCTTCCAGACTTCTGAATCTTCTCATGTCACTAGTATATTGGATGAATTCAGTACTAATTAATGAAACTAATAAAAATTTAATTATGAATCTGGTAATCAGTAATAGTTTCAAACCACCTGTCATAGTCTACAAGTGTACAAAAAATTGCAATGTTCACAAAATATCAGCCTAGCTTTTATGGCTGCCTGCAGTTGTCCAACCTTCATCTAATTAATACAATCATCCAATTAGTCCATCTAGAATATTTATAAACATTTCATTGTTTACTGCTGTATTTCCCTGTACTGCTCCAGGATGCAACAAACTACTCTCAGCTGAGGAAAATCTCACAGTAAATATCACACAAATGACATGAAGACCTCTGTCTGATACCTAATACCTAGACAATGTGGAAGTTGTATCAAAAAGAAATAAATAATATCCAATTTAAGCTACATACATAAATTTCTGACATAAAACCCTGCCTAAATACAAAAATATTATGGAGTAAATCTAATTAGTACATTTCTTGACATATCTGCTCAGCAACTATACGCAGAAGCTCTTCTCTCAGGTCTGTTCTGGGCCAACCTTGCCCATCTGTTTTAAATTCAGTAATAAACTAACAAATCTGCTGTGTCTATTTTTGCTGTAGGTGGCATTTTCAAGGCTGTTTAGTTTTGCCTTCCAATGAAGGTAATGGCAGTATTTCTCTGCTAATCGATTTAAATAAACCAGGCCAGCATGGATTACCCTCAGAAATCTGACTGTGCTTTTTATCTGAAGAAATCACACTTAAGCAATGAGAACTAGAAAGAACCCTATGTAGTCTAATTTATCATTGCTCCCCTCTCTAATTTTTACTTTGATACTTGGCAGTAAAGGAATGCAAGCACTGTTAGAGCTGTAAAATAGTGCTGACTGGCTGTTTAACACCTGACACTGACAGACTCACATAGAAATCTCTCTAATGACATCTTAAAAGCCATAAGCTCCTGTGATTCTCAGGTAGCCTTGCTTGAGGCCAGGGGTGGCAAGCTCAGCAAAGAAGGTGGGATAAAATGGGCTTCCAGCAATTATCATAGATATTTTTCAGCTAATTCAAAATCTACAAAGAACTGATGTTTTCTCTGAGGCAAGAAACAGCTGGTTTCAGTCCTGTCATAAATACAGCACCTTTTCAAAAAGCAGGAGAGCTTAGATTGACAGGCCTACAAGTTCTACATTTACCTCTAAGCCTTTTATCAGTAACGCATGGTCATTTTAAAGTAGTTGACTTCACGCTGTAAACCACCCTGTACTGGTATAGTTTGTACTTGCTGCCAGAAGGGAAACAAAGAGGCCCCAGCTAAACCACAGCTTTGAAAAAGAAGCAATGCAAATTAACCTGGGTTACAGTCCCACAATTAAATGGTTCCTGGTATCTGGTGTGGCTTCTGAGCACTTAATGTGAAGGGATCTGTCCTACACCGTCTGCATAACATGGATACTCTCACAGCCTCTGGAACTTCTCGTTGAGAGTCTCCTGGGAAGCTTTCCTTCTGTAGGGACTATATGAACGGGAGTATTTCTAAAGGATCAGGAAAGCTGGAAGTGACCTCTGGGACATCCAGAGGTCTCTAACCCAACCTCCTGCTTGAAGCAGCTCCCCTGAAAGCAGGTTATTCAGTGCCTTGTCCTGTCAGCTTTTGAAAGTCTTCAAACAAGGAAGTTCTGCCACCTCTGTGCAACCCAAAACCTTTTTCTCTATATTGAGTAAGAATTTCTTATGTTACACATTGTATCCATTTATTTTGCTTCTCCTGTGCACATTTGAGAATAATCTGGCTCTATCTTCTCTGCAGTCTCTCACAGGTGGTTGAAGACAGCGCTAAATATCCTTTGTAGCTGTACCACACAGAACAGAGAGGGAACCTCTTCAGAACTTCTGCCCAGTTCTGGCATTGTGTAGAAAAGACTGAAGGCTTCAGAAACCCTGAGAAAGGGAAGAAGAAGTGGGGAGCCTGGCTCTGGGGTTCTTTTCCATTACAAATTTTTCATGGAAAAATCATTGAGTAAAATGTATCAGTGGTACCAGGAGCAGAGACCTGGGAGCTGAAGAGTCATTAAGATGTGCAGTCAGGCTTCTTCCTTTTGCTCTCTCTGTGGCTCCATGAATCTTTTCATCCCTGCATCTCTGTGCAATGGCCCTGCTAGGGAGAGAGGTAGCTAACCACCATAAGGACTAGTGGGTTGAAGTATTTGTAAAAGGACTTTGAAAAAAAGGAAGTCTAGTTAATGTTTCACACACCGCTGTGTAACTAAAGTGTGTTATTAATCATGTTTGTCATGAGACTGATGAAACAGTAAACTTGAAGGATTCTTCTTCTAGGCATACAAACTGAGAATGGCAGACAGCCCTGCTCAGCCTCATAGGTTTGGAAAAGGAATAGACATTAAAGACAGGACTCATCTGGCCAAAGGCAGCTCGATGTCTGCTGGACATCATAAAAAATAATTTCCTCCTAGAAATGTCTTTTTCTCCCTAGTGACAGGGAATATCAGATGCTATCTGAAATGAAGCTCACGCCATGAGCAAGAGAGGCAGTACTAAAGGGTACTGCTCACGATGAATTTGCAGCAAAAAACCACCCATGTTGCCTTACTTAGGGGGAATGAAACAGCTGGAGAGGTAAGTGAAGAAGGAATAACATGGAGGGGGCCAGTACAGAGGAGAGAGCAGCCCTAGGAGGTATAAGGAGAGGAAGGCTGTGATGGTGTGAAGAGAGAGGAGAGGCAGAAAGGGACTTGCTGGTCCATGAAAGACGTACAGAGCTCCCTGGCTCTTCAGATATTTCTGCTTTGGGATCTTTGGCAGCTGCCCCTCTTGTCTGAAGACAAGTCTTCCCAGCAGGCTGTGAGCATGTCTGGAGGGCATAACCCCAGCTTCCAGTGTCCCCCAGTGGGCCCCTCTCTCTGCATACTTCTTGGCTGTGTGGTGGCAACTTCGGCTGCAACCATTTCTTTTCCTTTCTGTCTCCACAAGCTGCTACATTATGCACCTGTTTAGCACCTGTGACTCCATCAGATATCTGGTATCAGGTTTTTTCCATCCACTGTGTTTTGATAACAGCCTGCCTTCTGTGTGAAAAGGACAAGGAGGCCTCTCTAGTTTTAGATGTTGCTCCCCACATCTAGGTGCTGCAATGCTGGCAGCACGTGCAATTTCTCCCCTTACGACTATTGTATCTCCAGACAGGTAGACTTCAGACAGGGATATCTGGTTCACCCAGTACTGAGATATCATTAAATGACTCCTTGTTTAATGCACACATGACTTAAGGTGATAGGATGTTTTGCTTCAAGACAAAATAACAATTGCTTTGAGCTGCCTGGAGGTGCACAGCATTTCCAAACTACCATTTAAATTTTACCCAAGGAGGGAATTTAAAAACACCTGTCAGTGCAGTGCATTTTAAATTAATCCCTGTGAAACAAACATTTGGAACACAGGGCTCAGTACTTAACTCCTGATACAGACTCACAGTGACTCAATAAACCAGAAAACTGTTCTAAAGACACAAGGAAAAAAGCTGATGGTGGATCCTAAATTAATGTAGTCGACAGGCAAGACTTAGGGTAGTAAAAGTCTGTGCCACAGGTATAAAGGGGCATCACTGTCCAGTCTTCCATCCCTGCAGCTGATGGAGAACTGAGCTTCACCAGGGCTGCAATAGCTCCTAGTTAGCCCTGGACACCATCATGGTTGCTTTGGAGATGGTCCTCTGAGTTCTTCAAATATCCCAGAGGTAAATCTCACATAGCTGTGTGTCATGCAGAGTCCATATCATTTAGATTCCTAGAATCCCAAAGAAAGACCTCAGCTGCCTGTTCTGTACTGTCTAATGCCTAGGGGAACTCTCCAGGGTCTCAAAAAAATTGTAAGTGCATAAAGTTAGCTGGGAGAAATCAAACTGCATGCACTAAATATATATATTGCCTTAAAAAAAAAATTCCTGTGGACAAATGTGCACTTAGTATGTTGGTTCTTTTTAGAATAGCTGATTTGACAATGCTGGATTTCATTTTTTTTTTCTTCTCCAAGCCTTGGACAGTTCACTGTAAGCTTTGAAGTCTGCATCACATAACCATGAGATGCATCAATAAAAGTCAGGTAATTTCAGAATTAAAGATTCACTGAAGGGTCTCAAGAGCCAGAGTTTAGCAGCAAAGATAGAGGTCCATCAGAGACCCTCACATCAGGACATTTAACTCTTTCTCCTTGACTTCTGTGCCATGGTTTGTGTTTTTCACAGAGGGCCAGACTGCACTTGCTCTTTGCACTAGTGTACAGGGCAGCGTGTTTCCCTTCCATGTCTATATTATCGTGCTTCTGGCCAAGTGGGCATCCTTTGGAGTTGCAGTCCCAGTCTCTTGGTATGCTTTTCATCAAACAGTTTATATAACACATTTTACCGTCACGTTTTTCCTATTGTGCCTTTTATTGTGGACTCGCAGGACTACAAGCCACCTCAGAGGATCTGCTGAATATAATGTGCTAACTGTGAGGCTCACATAATTGTCTCTGGTTTCCCACTGCTGAATCCATGCATTTGTAGCTCCACTGCAGCCTCTCCTATCCTCTGGTCCTGTATGCCAGATGCAGATGATCTGTGGTCCAGCAACCTGCTGCCTCTTGCCTGAGAGGCAGTGAGCAGCAGAGAGGCTGCTGAGCTCTGCCACACCTTGGGATCTGCCCCTGAGCCAGCTGCCGTGGTTAATGGGCTGCAGCTTGAAGACACAACCAGCAGGCTCCAGGCTGCTGTATGACCAGGCTCCCATGCTCCTGCCTTCACAGCTTTAGCAGGGAGGTGATACTGATGTGTTCTGACTAGGCCATAATTATTTTTTTTTCCACTCACTTGAGAAACATGAAAAGACAAACTGCACTGGTGATGCTCAGCAACAGTAAGATACAAGTTTGACATTTTGTTTTCTTTTGTAATTATGGTAATTACATTGTCCATGTCACTGCAGATTCAGAAGACCTGAACTGTGGAGCTGTCTGCATTTGAAATACTCCTGCGTAGTGGAGTATAGTGGAATAGAACATCTCCAGAAACAAACTTCCAACCAGATTGCTACTCATGCCTGCTACATAAAGGGAAGCTCTTTGCAGGATGCTCATCTCTCATCCTGCACAGCTTGTTCTGAGGAGGGCTGGGGCACAAGGGTGCAAAGCTCTCATTATTGTCTATTACCTAATGCTAAGCATGCAAGGGGGGAATCTGCTCCCCTGTAATCTAGACCAGATGAAAAGCTGTCTGACTTGTGGATGTCTGAAATAAGAGTTTGTTCTCATTCCACACCATACCTTGCAGGCAGTTGTAATGATTTGCCCAGAAGTCTGCTGCTGCACTGTGTAAGGTAACTTCACTCAAGATTAGCCATTTAGAATATCATCTTCCCTGAGCTGAGGCAAGAAGATTTTTGTTACTTTTGATATCTGAGCTACTATGTCTAACCAAAATATCTTTAATTGGTTATTTAATTTAAGTAATCTTCAATTCAGAGTAAGAAAGCCAGCTCTGCATATGTTAGCTTTCTACAATCCCTGTAGGACTTTGATGCCTCTGGAAAGCATTTCCCTCTGGAAATGTGGGATGTAACAAAAACTGTTTGAAGAGGAAGAAGAAGAGGAAGGTATATTTATGTTTTCTCGTGTATCTTCACATCTAACAGATGCAGCAGTTCCAGACTGAAGTAGTTTCTGAGAGCCAAAGTGGTTTTGTAGTGTCACAAACAGCTGTGGTACACTATCATTAGGTGTCAATATTAGGTTGGATCATGATTTGCCAGTAGATGTGAGGAATGCAAGTGATTTTTGGCTCTCGGCTATCAGGAAGAAGAGATGTGTGGTTTGTATCTATTCTGGCCCTGGAAGGGCTGTTCCTCGTATGAATGTTTTCTGCCTGGTTTACTCGACTGGGGTTCTTGGTCCCCTCTGGCAGCTCCCTCACTTCTAGGACAGCTTGTTCTGCCTGAGATGTTGCAGGTGTTCCCCAAAATTTGTGGCTCCAGGGACTGAGAATCAAACAGTCTGTATTACAGCGAGTGCCTTCACCCTTTCCTCAGAATTTCCTACATCAGTGGGAGTAATAAGACTGTAAAATCTAAAACAATCCACAAAGAACTGGATAATTAAAACAACTCAGTACTACAGGACTGGCTGGCTCAAGCCACAGCAGTTCGAGCAACAGCCCTTTTCATACCTTCACCTGGCTCCAGGGCAAAGGAAAAGACAAAGGAACGACTTTCAGTCCTTCCCTTTAATCTTTTTCCAATTGTTGCTGGATTTTGCATGGGTTTCTTGGAGTGTTTGCTCAAGATGACACAAGATGAGCATCACATCCCCGGGATGGAGGCCTGCAGTGTGCAATGACTGATGGCACTTCAGCAGATGAGGTGGAAGTGTGAGCAGTGGATCAGAGCAGAAAGATGTCCACTCATCAGTGACAGGCCAGTGACTGTATCAGCATGTCCTCTCAGTGTCACTGAGCTTGGAAGGGGCCTTTCCAAGCCTGGCTGTCACTCTGAGGCAGCAGGGGTGTACTTGAGCTGCCACTACTGGTATTATCTTTGCTTTCTAAGATAAAAAATTTGATTTTGTGGCACAGTTTGATCTGATACGTCTCATAAGTGTTAAATTAAATCATTATTTATTGCTGTTGCTTATTATTTGTGAAAAGCTGGCTTTGTGCCCAGCATTTTGATGAATTCTGACTCCTGTCTCTATTGATTCTATAAGATATATGACAAAATGGAAATCAAGTTTTTTGTTAGTGAGGATTAAAAGATGCTGTGAAGCAAAGATGAAAGGACTGCTGTCACTCACCATTTCCATTTATAACATGGACTGTTCAGATTTATCATGGGATACCAAAGAACCATTCCATTAGTAACTATTATGCAGAAAGATGCTATAGTGGTACATTTGTTTCAGCTCTACTACTTTCTTTTGGAACAGAAAATAATATGTAAATTGCCAATGAAACAGTAAATAACTATCTCCACTTATTTTGCTAATGCTAAAGCTAGTTTCTGCCTAGCTCCAGACTCTGGAGAAGGCTGCAAGGCAACTGTGGATTTTGATTGTGATCTCCCAGGTGATTTCCAGCTCAAAGCCCTCTTCTGAGTCAGTCATTGTCTTTCAGCATGGCACCCTCTAGGTGCAGGTTTTTCACTTTTAATCTCTTACAAGCATAATTAGGCAGGCCTGGATTGATCAGAAATGCAAAGGGTTGCTATTCCTCACTCACTTGTCCCTGCCCTCTTCTGACTGCCCTCCCAGTCAGTGCTGCGGGTACAAGTGACACCCAGGCAGGAATGGGTGTGATCCGAGAGTTTATGAGGAAGACCAAAGCCTTCCCTCATGTTCAAGGCAGTTTTGAACAGCTCTTCTACCTCCAGCACCATAGTACAAACCAGAAACCCAAAGACAAGTGAGGTGTTTGTCCTGGCCCTATGCCCAGAGTGGCTCAGGGCCCTCTGGTTTGGAATTCTGCTAAATTGCAAAGGAAAACTGGGATTCTGCTAGTGGAGTCCCTGTTATGTCCGGATCTTGAACGTGCTTCATCCCTTTCATGGTATCTATGGATTCAGGGCTGCATCTGACGCTCCCTATTGACCTGGCTTCTTTTCCTTTGTCTTCAGTAGATTTTTAGGTTCTGCCTCATTACACATTAAAAGACCTCTATCCTCCTTTCACTGACCCAGGCTTGACCTCATTTGTCCAGGGGCCCTCTTCCAGCATTTGGGGAAGGAAACCTGCGTTTGGGAATTGATGTCTCCCTGTGGCTGAGGGTGGCATTGGTGTTTGTGCCTGTCTGTGGCAAGCCTTGTTTTTCTTCCCTAGTACTTTCTCTCCAGCTTAGTTGACTGTGTGTTCCTGAAGACTTTGAGGATACTTTTTGCTTAGAGGTGACTCTATGCATGCATAAGGAAGGGAAAGAGGGCAAACACAGCTGTCCTCTGAGCCCCAACCACTCCCTGGCTCACTGTGCAAATGGTGCCTGCAGCACTGATGGAGGCGGGGGGAAGAAGCGTGACTTCTGCTCCTTGCAAGTGTCCCTCCATCCACCTGCAACACTGCAGAGGGAACACACTAAGGAAAACGTGAAGTAGGTTAGGATAGGTAGAAGGAACAAAGTTTCAGTGTGCTTTTCCTGTTATTTCCCAGGGAACTGCTGCTGAAGTTCAGTTTCCAGAGCCATAGCTGCGATTGTGAAAGTGTATTCCAATGTATGTCACTGTGTTTCTGTCATTTGTTGGTGTACATAACCAGAACTGAAACATGCATCTATGCACTGATGTAAAAAACTGGGAAAGAGTCTTATACGAAATTATTTACAAAAAGAAATTGCTCCACGACTGTCCTTTCTTTGAGCTGTTGTATGCTTTGACCAACTACACTGCCCTGTGAGTAAAGGTAGGTGAGGAAGAAGCACATTTCAAGAATGGGTTACTCTGTGCCTGAAAAATAGTTTGCATGGGTCTGAAAGGTAGGCATTGTCAGAAATCCTCCATCCCATAGAAAAGCCTAGAGGTCCAGCACAGCTCAGAGGACTGGAGTTTGTACAAATGAGAAGGATGTTAGCTGGAAACTCTGCACCCTTTTATTTTCTAGGTATAAGCAAGTGCTACGTTTTCTGAAATCAGCAAATATTAGCAAGAAATTCAGGCTATTTGTGTCCAAAGTAATAAAATTTTATTTTGAAATGGGACATTTGGCCTAGTTCAAAAGAAGCAGAAGTACTTTTATTTTACAAAATGAATACATTAACTTTATTGTAGTTGTTAAATTAGAACCTATGGAGTCTCACAGGGTGATAATTTAAACTGTCCTTTTTAAAGTATCGGAGGAATCTTAAGCATACTTAGTGTTTGCTATATATAACAGATCTGTGTGATTTTATCTGAGTCATTCTCCTCCTACTTGGATGGCTATTTGTTTACTTAAAACCAAAACACAAGTCTCTGGGGAAGCCATTGCTGTAATCACACTTTGGGTGGTTTGATTAGTGCAGCCACTTCTCTGAGGGGTCTGAACAGTATAAATTCTCATCCCCACGGGTAAACATCTCAGGGTGTGCCAAGAAAGCCAAAGTAAATGGCACTAAGTTTAGGGTTTTAAAAAATTTCCTTTCAAAAAAAAGACGCTGTTTCTCCCTCTGACAGTAACATGCTTCCCTACAAAACCACTGTTTTCTGTTGCTTCCTGTGACTTTATAACAAGTACATGCCGAGCTCTTTGCCCTTCTACAAATAGAGAAAATCATGCTTGTAGGAGGCTGAAGTCCTGTGTCAACTGACATTTGGCTGCTGGTTGTGGCACCAGTGTGATTATGATCCAGCAGCCACTGTATTTGACTCACTGACAGCTGAACTTGTGGCCCAATGTGACTGACTGTAGGAGCCATGACTGCTACTTAGCAAAACAGGGTGCAAATGTCACTGGGGCCCCTGCAGCTCAGAGAACTATGCCAGCAAAAGTCTGCAGTGAGCTTTGTGAAGGCTAGGCTGAGCTGTGTTTTTGTGAGCAGGGATAAGCAGGCAGTGTCAGCCACTCACAGAGGGGCAGAAGATAAAACCCTGATGGGATATGCTCCACAGATCACAAGTGGCTTTGCTGACCTTACAGAGCTACAGAGGGCGAATTTCCAGAGGACCAGAAGGACAGCAACGCTGTCTTCACGTTGGTGATGTTACCAAACTCCGCAGGGGTCAACCCTTCTGCTAAACTTTTATTATCTGTAAGTGGTTCTGCTTCACCTTCCTTAATAGACTAAGTTTTCCACAGCACTTGTCAACAAAGTAATCAAGTACCTCCACGTGGGAGTAAATGTCTGCTAAATAACACAGTCGATTTAATTTGATTTTGGACTTGCTGAGTGCACTCACACAGTGGGATGTCGGGACAGGTACAAATGGTAAATACAACACCCACTGTGTGTCACCCATGTCAGAGTAAACACATTTCTGTTCTGAACAAGGAACCACTTTGTTCCCGCTACCTGCTCCTGCCCTCAAGTGCCAGCAGATGACTTGTGGCTCTATTCTGGGCTATCTGGTCACAGGTGTTGCCTTGCCTTGCCAGGCTCCAGGAGCAGACACGTTGAGAGGCCAACTTCTCACCTCCAACTGACAGCTGGGGCTGGAAAAGAAAATGTGGCTGTAACTCCATCATATCCATGATATCTGTGAGCAAGATATGTTCAGAATAATATTGTCCTGGCAATCAAAAAAAAAAAAAAAAAAAAAAAAAAAAAAAAAAAAAAAAAAAAAAAAAAAAAAAAAAAAAAACAAAAAAAACAAACAAGCAAAAAAAAACCTCTCCTGATTTTCTTGGCATCCTGGCAGTGTAGTGGCTGGAATGGATGGTGGCAGTACCCTGCTGTTGTACTGAAGTCTTCCTGCAGCCCTGAGGTTCAAAGACTTCTCAGGGTAGTTCTAAACCACTTTTCTCCTTTGGTCCCAATAGGCCTCCAACCATCTGGGCTGCAGATCAGCTGTGCAAAAAGCTCTGTGTTCCTTGCCCTGGTGAACAGATAAGAGTAAAGGTCAACAAACTCAGATTCAGATGAAGTAAGGAAGAGTGAATTCCAAGGACTCTCCACTCTGTGCCATAGCTTCAGCTGCCAGGCATTTAAACCCATAGGCTGTGAGCAAGAGATGGCATGTAAAATATGACAGGTGGCCAAGTTTATTTAATATGTTGGCTTTTCCACTGCTCTTAGCACTGTTATCAGAACACTTAATTTAGTTACATGGAGCAACACGGAAGAACACTGGCAAACATAAAATGAAAAAGCTCCTTCCAGGTAGCTTCCAAATTAACTATTAGTCCCTTTGCATTGCTGGAAATCTAATAAGGCACTGATTACATATAGGCCTGACGAGTTTTTAAATATGCTCAGCTTCAGCTTTTACATACATATTGCTCAAAAAGCCTTGGGGCAGGAAATATGAAGTCATCTTGTCAGGACCTCAGCACAGATACCATGAGGTCTTTTGAGCTGGCTCCTCAAAGGGTTTCTCTTTATTCCCACATGGCAGCTGGGAAAGGGCCAACTCTGTGTGCTTGGGAGTCACTTTCTTCAGTCCTTCTTTTGGGATGGGACCACTGTAGCAAGAAGATGAGTTAATCAGCCCTCCAGTATGAGACAGTCCAGCTAACTGGAAACTCCAAGTAAGGGAGGTCATGTGGCAAGTCCTGGGAAGCATGACAGCAGTCACCAGCTGAGGTCCACAGAGCTCACCAGAACTGCAGGCTCTGCGAGGGTTTGCGCTCCTGACTGGTATTCCCAGGGGCCTGAGAAACCAGGCTTATCCATGTGCTTTGCCAAAGAGTGAGACTTGCCTTGTAGAAGAGAGGGCCTATTTAAAGGGGACTCAAATGGACAATAGATATGCTTCCCACAGCCACACACCACCCTTTCCTCCTGTGGTTGTGTGAACAGTCTGTGCAGCACGACTGGAGAGTGCTGGAGCTCATGCCAAAACTGCCTAGAATGTGGAAGTGAACAATGATCATCTCTTTGCTCTCATGTTGGCTTGAACCTGTATACAACCAGGCTGTGAAAACTGCAGCTCTCTGGGAGCACCTTAAACTACAGCATCCTCTGCAGACACAGGCACAGCACCATTTGCTACCTTCTCTGTGACTCTGGCTTTTAGACACTTTGTGCCCTGCCCTGGCTTCTGGCTCTCTATTAGGTTGCATCTTGGGCAAAAGTGAAATCCATCTTCTTCACCCATTCTTCCTCTCACCTCTCTTCACCCTGTATCTTTGCTGCTTGCCTTGTTGCCAGCTCTGGCACTGCTCCAATTACAGAATAAGAGTAAGCCAATTCAACTCCCAAGAATGGCAGAGAATTAAGTCAGGACAAGTAAATAGGGAGAGGGAGGAATGTGGAAATAGGGATAGAGGGGAAGGGAAATTAGAGAGGAGGATAGCAAAGGCCTTCTTTCTGTGGCAGCCAAATTTAACTTGGTTCAGTGGTCAGAGGTTACTGATGGAGTTGGCATCACAGCTTGGGCTACATGCAGATATATTACCCATTTAAAGAACAGTGTTCCAATATTGATTGATTGATGCTGTGTCACAAGAAGGCTGTGCTTGGGAAAGTATACAGCTTCCAAGTCCTGCCTCTCTGAGCACTTCTCACCCAGAATATCCATGGTTAGAAGAGGAAATCCAAAACTGTCATATTCATGGTTAGAAGAGGAAATCCAAAACTGTCAGTCAAGGCAGGATGCAGGTCTTTCAACTTGCTGTGGCAGCTGGACAAGAGATTTGAACACTAATGTTGGGAGACCTTTGGAAGGATTTTCCTTTTTAGAAGGCAAACTACCTCTTCAAAATGTCATGCCTTCCTGTAAGCAGGACATTTATAAAGTAATTTGAAATCACTCCCACAAATGTTCAGCCCTGTTTGAAACATGACCAGCTACGGCAACCTGCACAGCACAGAAGCCAGCAGGGGAGGAGGCAGAATGTCACCCTACAAGTATATGTTACAAAATATAATACAAAAAGAAGTGACATTCCCCAAGTCCTTCTGAAGCAAAGCCAGGAGTGACTGCACCAGCCTGCTATGGCATGCTGGCACTCAGGCTGGCATTTGACACTCCCTGAATTTCCTTCCTCCTCTGTGCAGTTGTATTTCATTAGCAGGCAAGTGCCAGCGGGAGGGGGAAGATGATGTCAGCATCTGTACCTGGGCTGGAGTGGAGCTGGTGTAGGCTTGCCAGCAAAGCAGTCAAGAATCACGAGGTAACTTGGTAAATCAGAAGGCAGGAATTCAAACGAATGTAACAAGGCCCCATGGAAAGAGAGCATTTAATCTTCCACTGGTTTTCCTGATTTTTCTCCTACCAGAGTCCCCTGGCAGCGTGTCCAGGTACAAGTATTGCATCATCTCAATGGACACCTTGGTGATTCAAAGCTCCCAGGGCCCTGAAGGGCAAAGGAGCTGCACAGCAGCTTTAAACAAATTAACACTTTCCTGGGACTTGTTCCTGTCTATGTCAAGAAAGAGCTTCTCCTTGAGAGGAGATGAAAGGTCTCCAGCGTTGTGCAAACCATCCATCTATCCTCACCACGGCTTGTAAAGTATGTGCTGGGACAGATCTCAGGCTCAGCTAGGAAATAGCAATAACAGCTATTGTTAAGGGGAGGCTGCAGCTGACCCATGTTAAGATGTTATTGTACACTGAGCCCTTCTTCCCCTTCATTCCCATCACAATGCACTCCAGCCCAAGCACAGTCCTGGTTCCTGACTGTGGGTTGTGAATGCTCTGTCACTCCTGTGTGAGCTGGTTCATCTCACAGGTTATAAAAACCAGGGAAAATAAAAGAAGCATTTTCTGTCAGTTAAGTTAGATGAACTGGTTCATCAAATTGTCAGAGGAACAGTGGAGCTGGCATGAGGTGGGGGTGAAGACCACTGCCCGGGAGGGAGAGAGGAGACTCTGCCCTGTTCCAGTGGTAACAAGGCATTAACTAAGGCATGCACCTGGTGAAACCTTACCCTCTGATGCAGTGATATAATTGCTCATTTCGTCACTCCCTGGCACAGTTCTATGAAAATGATCTGTACTAGCCTCAAGGATTTTCACAGGAGATTTTTGTTTTCCAGATCATTTTGAAACTGAGGGGATACAAAAGGTGCCACCCTGTTGGCAGGTCTGAGGAGGCAGTAATCTTCATGGAAGTGTGACAGGGATAAAGAAATAACCTCTTAACCCTGTTAACCTGTGGTCTGGACAACAACTCTAGCTGTGTCCTAAGGGTACAGTCAGGCAGTATATTTGAACTCGGCTAAAAGATCACTACTGCCAAAAAGTGCCAGGCAGCCCCTCTTCCCTTTCCACTTGGGTGCACTCCTGCTGTTTCCAGTGTTGCTGGAGCATCACTGATGCTCATTTTGACTCTGTGGTGAGCTGGTAAAGGAGTTAATACAGGGCAAAACCATCTCACAGGAAGGAAATGAAGATTTTTCTGCTCATTGAGTGAGATAGATCAGGTAAAGTCAGGCAAACTCCAGCTCCAGAACAAAGAGGACAGCTGTTTCATCACCAGCTGCTGCTGTGAGTGGCACAGCTTCATCATCAAGAGCTGTAGGCAGCAAATACATAGCACTTGCATCCCCATTTGAATACAGGATGCCTGCCTCATCAGACATGGACTTTTTCCTGTAGCTGATATATCCACAACTGTGGTATTTAGGGCCCGGATTCAATAAAGATCAAAAATAAAGTGATGTTGAGATACGTTCCAGAACACCATACTGAACAGGGGTACATGCACGAAGTTTAGAAATCTTGAGCAAGTGAAACAGGCAAAAAATGAGCTCAGTTCATTGATCTGCTTTGGGTAAGGGTCCCTTCAAAAACCAGGAATTTCAGCTTTAGCTTTTCAAAGAGTGGACCACAAACCTTGTTTGTTTGCTGCATGCTTTTATTCTGGGTTTTGCCTTTTCAGTTCAGGTCAGTATTTTGTGGCTTTTTGTGGGCTGTGTCTTGCTGGACTGTGTAGGACCCCAAGGAAATTATTCTGTGAAACTCAATTTATGGTCGGAGCACTGAGGAGGTCAATCCTAAAATGGGAAGGAGTTCTCAGCCACAGTTCTAACAATCTGCTAATCCCTCCAGACACTGTTGAAAGGATATTTGAGACTTCAATTGCTGGACATAAATCAGTATCACATTCTATAGGTTAGTTCAAGAATGCCTATAGAAAGTTTATGATTTGCATTAAGGGCTTTGTGGATTCCTGGGCTTTCCTTGTATTGTTTTGTTCCCTATGGCTAAGGCAGTACCCAAACTTCCCACCCCACCATGCATCCCTCAGCAAATAGGTCTTTGGCACACATTGCAATGTAAATAGATGCCGAATACGTGGCCAGAATAATTAAGCTTTAAAATTCTAGCCGAAAATCCATTGTCACACAAAACGGACCATACAGATAAGAAGGAGGTAATGAGAACAGCCTTTTACTGTCTGCACTTAACCATAAATACTGGCCAGAATTCAGGAAGGATTAGGTGTTTCTACAGGAACCAGAGCATTTGCAAACAGAGCACTAAGCAGCTGCTAATGCTTTGTGCTCGAAGCTCTGGGCCAGAGCCCATTTTTTGAGTTCATTCACTCCTTTGCTTTCTAAAACACCGTTACTAAAGGCCGTAGGACTTTTCTGCTATCTCATCAGTATAGAGGTTCATCTTCATTAGCAGATCTACTAGGTGTGCTTGTGCAACTTTCTGTTATCTTATGAAATCCTGTGAATGATGTTGTCAAATTTCTACAATTCTTAGTTACCTATGTGTGGGCAGACAACCTAATTATTATATAATTTCTGCTTAAACAGTGCAAGCAGGTTATTTTCACATTTTTGGTTAAAAAAGATTCAGAAAAACAAAGCTAAACAGACTTAGCACAAACGATACTGAAAAATAATATAGAGTATATACGACTTAACACCCCACCCTTACCACCAATTAATAGCTTATTTCATGGATCTGGGCTCAATTTACAAAGAGAAGAGTGACATTAGTACTTATAATTTTGCTAACATTGGAATATTCATTTGGTATGCACAATGTACAGAAATAAATCGACTTAACTTCTTGTATATTTTATTGGTTTTTGCTAGATGATGATACATTATTCGAAGTCGAGTTTTTGAGTCTGTGAAAACTCTGATTTTCTGTACCCTGTGGTTTACAATCTGTAGGACAAGGAAAGAGTGTTATCCCATTTGACTGGGAGAGCACAGGCACAAACAAGGTTAGATGGGAATTCAATAATATGTATAACTATAACCTAGTGCAACTGGGGGCTGCTGTCCTGCTGTCCCACTGCACTGCCCACCCATCTGCCTGGACTGCAGCCAGCAGTTGCACAACAGCAGCCAGGTCAGCTTGACAAGCTGATGAAATGGAAAATGATGGCTTTTGGGTCCATTGGTTTCCAAGTGTATCAGCCCTCTGAAACGGCTGCCCCAGCTGCCCCAGCACAGCTGCAGTGCACAGCAAACACAGACTGTGGCAAGGGATGCAAAGAAAAGATGCGGGTGACACTCACCTTGAGCCTTGCAGCTCACGGTCACCTGCTCAGGTGCAATGTCAAACTGAGCTCAACAGCAAGTCCAAAGAAGACCTGGCCAAAAGTGCAGCTCCCTCACACCACCTCAGAGCCACCAGAGCTACAAACACTTCCAGTAGTTCCATGGGTTTCACTGAATTGTCCATGGAGCCAGAGAACGGGGCTAGTGGTGCACCGTTTTGGACCTGCTTTAAAATATACAAAAAACTTAACCAAACCTTGGCTACCGAAAATAATTTTGTTTTTACATGCACAGTGAAATACAAAGCATCGCGGTATTTGTCCCAGAGCTTCACAAACTTCTCAATACCTACCAGTTTCTTAAAAGATATACAACATTTAAAATAGCACCTATATAGTTGGTATGGGGTCAAGATATTAGCTGGTGATAATTTGAGAAATATGTACAGATGCTGGAGCTACATTTCAGAATCTATCCTTAAAAAGTGTAATGAAACATCTTCAAAGGGTGTGACTTCCAAAGCTGTGAATGCACATTTAAGCTTCTCCTTTCTTTATCTCTTCTCTTTTCTCATTTAAATGACAGCTCAGGAAATGATTCCCAGCTACAACCCAGTAAGAAGATGTGGATTAAGAATTTACTTGATTTTTTTGTTGTTGTTTATGTTTTGTTTGTTTTGTTTGTTTTGGGACGGGGGAGGGGAAGAAGAGGATGAGCATGGTGTGAAGAAAATGAAGCTGCCTGGGTGTTGAGGGGAAGGTTATGGTCACTTGTAATGAATTTCAAGGCTGGAGAAAAATGCTAGATCTCTCACTCTTTATGCTGCTCTGCTGCTTCTGAGCTTAAGCACACATTTAACCCTGGTCAGAGAGAAAGTTTTCTGTAGTAAGTAATACACAATTAGACCCTTAAAGATATTTGTAAATCAGGCAGTTTTTAAGGCAACATTGAGTTAAAACACTGAAGCGTTGCTTGTAAGACTCTTTTCAACTCGAAACACCAAGGTTCGGGTTTTGTTATTTTTATCCCCCACCCCCAACCTTTTGCAACTGGGGTCAGAAAAGCCCTGCAGGGTAGCATGGTTTGCACAAGCCTGCTAGGCTGCTTCCACAGCCTAAATTACCAGTAAAAGGGCTAGAAATCTGCATGCAGGTCCGTGTAGGGTGGCAGCAGTTTGGATGAGGGGATGCATTAAAACCCATTAAACCCCACGTGATCTCTGCAGCACAATTCTCTTTTATCTTTCTTCTCTCCACTGCCCGGAAACTAAAGAGCTCATCTCCATAGGGCTCATCTCCATAGAATTGGGGAAGCAAAGTCTTCCACAGGCTTTACTTGTTTCTGACCCTCTGCTCTTTCTCACAGTATCTGCTGCGGCTTTACAAATTTTGTTGGGTACTTTTAAAATGTTTTAAGCTTCTTTGGAGAAACCGGAAAAATATATGTGAATAAGTTAGAGGAAAAATACAAAACATTTTGTGACGTCCTGAAAAGTTCCTAAAATTTTACTTCACTTAGGGATTAGAAATCGGCTGTTTATCTCAATAATGATTTTTGTTTCCTTTTACTTGGCATTACGTTTCCTTCAAAGACTTGTGGAAGTCCTTAATATTATCTGCTGTAATGATGCAACCCCTTGGTCTGGGTGGGAAGGCTCTAGTGTATAAACATCCAGTCTCTCTATTTCTTCCTTGGACGAATAAAACCACACAAACCAGCCCTCTGCACGCCGGATAAATCTTTCACATAATGAATTGTTTTACGCAGGGAGCTTCTGAGGGGCGCAAAAACTTATATGTGGTTACTATGTCAACAAACGACGGGATTGAGGCATTTTTCTCAAGGACTTAGGTCTGCAGAAGGCTGAGGGAGAATTTATGGAGCGTGTTGTGCTGACACCCTTCCAGCTGTTCCTCCTCCCGAGCGGAGCAGGCGGGGGAAAGGCTCCGGGGGCGGCGGCGCCTTCGGGGACCCCCGGGCGCTTGGAGGGCTGGGAATCTTCACGGAAGGAAACCCGGCTGCTGAGTGGAGATCCTTGTGTGATTTTTGGGAAAGCCTTGTACATGCAAGAGTCTGCTGCGCTCTCTGAGGAGTCGGCAGAGCGGTAAGGCAGGTATTTTCTCTCTCGAGTTTCCTTTCGTGCTCTTTCCCCGCTCCCTCGCCAAGTTACGAGCGCCCGCCAGCATCCCGGCGCTCCGAGCGGGATCGCCGCTGCCGTGCCCCGGGGGTGGCTCTGGAGGCACCCGGGGGGATGCGGGGGCTCTGGGGGCTGCCAGGCGCACCCCTGGGAGCTGCCGTGTCCCGGGGGTGGCTCTGGAGGTACCCAGGAGGGAGCGGGGGCTGTGCGGGCTGCCAGGAGCACCCCTGGCAGGAGAGCCTCGGCCGCAGCCGCGGTGTTGTGCGGCTCTGGGGTCCCGTGGGACTGCGGCCCGCAGGAAAACTTCAAACGTAACCCACGCTCGAGTGATGCTATCCCCAGTTTGGGGTTATCCGGGGGTCGTGAGCGCTTGTGTTTTGTGTTATTGCATGAGTCAGGTGTACGTACATGTGGTCATTCTTGTTCATGTCTGATCTCTCAATGTTAGAAATTAGTTAGGATGGCTGAGGAGTGGTAGAAGTTGCTGAGGGGGATTCAAGTGTTGTCTGGGACATGAGGAGATGTGCTGGAAGCCACCCATGCGTAGCTGGAGTTGTTTTGTGCAGATGCTCCACCGTCCTTCTCCTGTAGAGCTGCCCACTGCTTATCCCTCCTGTTCCAGCACAGATCTGTGGCAATTCCCCCACCCCATCCTTATGTATCACAGCTAGTCTCATTTGGGATAGTTAGCTCACGGGGGATTTTGGAATTCATCACACAAGCACATTTTTTACTGTGAAAGTGAAACTAGTGTGTAGCATTTTCTGCTTCCTTTACACCCACAAACTCTAAGTCTTAAAAAGCTTCTGCCTCCTCAATTCCCTGAAACAGAAAATGGGGCCTCATGTATCAGACCAAAGAATAACCATCTCAGTACTCCTGTAGGAAAAGAACAGCTGTGTGGAAAAATCAATAAACACCACCAGTTGCTTCAAAAGTCGTAAAATGGAAAGACTCCACAAAATAAAATGTGTGGCAGGGGACCCTGGCTCCAGATACTGCAGGAGAGCTCCTGGGAAATGCAGTAATTAGTGGGAAGTCTCAGACTTGTTTTCCTTCCAGTGGTTCCATGCAGAAAAATATTTGGTTTAGGAGATGAAATCACAGTGGTGGGAAGAAATACTTACCTATGCAAAAGGAAAGCTTGTTTATGCTTAATGCATTGGAGAAATGGTTCATGAGTGGTTTATGTCAGTGAAAATAAAACACTCGCAACGCTGCCAAGGCCACAAACCTCAGGTGAGCTGTGTATGTGCTGGCTGGTTCTGTGAGCTGAGAGTGTCTGGGGCTGCTTCGGTTTTTTTCACTTAAAAAAAAAAAAANAGTGATAACCTGTTTCAGTGAAATTATTTTTCTACCTACCCTTTCACATTACTGTAGCTCCTTGTTACTGTAGCTCTTCACTCCTTTGTTTAATCTGCATATTTCCCTAAGTTTTCCTTCACTGCCAAAGAGAGGAATCATTTGGGAAGGCCCAGCTTCTTCTTGGCTCTCTCTTGCCTCCCCGTCACCACCTGGCCCCTCTGTCATCTTCGCAGACCTCTCCTCCTCACCCCTAGCTCACCTCAGCTGCTCAGGATGTGATGGTCCTTCCTCATCGCTCTCACATCTCCTCCAGCCCGGTCCACTCCTGTTCTCCTATCTGGATCCAGCTGCTGCTTCCATGCTCATGTTGGGCAGCCTGTGCCACCTCCTTCCAGCTCTGTCCCCACTTTGGGGACTGTTGTTTTTCCCAAGCCGTACCTGAGAGCACCTGTCACAAGAAGTTTCCTCAGGAATGGCACAGGCTCCACAATGATGTCCTGTAAAGGACCAAGAGCTGCCTGGGGTTCCAGCTTTGCTGCCAGGCAGGGTGTGCAGAATTCATGCAGAGCTCTGAGTGCATTTACTCCAGGCAAGTGGTTGTAGAAATGCCCAGTGATTCCCCTGCCTGCACCAAGCTTAACATGAGAAGGGTTGCTTTTCTTCCCTTCCCTTTCACATTTCCTCTTAAAGATTTTTGACAGATGTGTGCCCCTGAGCTTAGGCCTTGAGGTGTGATTGATAAGACAAATTAAGATTTCTAAATGGTTATAAAGATAAATCCTAAAATTAGAATAATTTGTGTCGTGTAGGGGTTTGTATACATGTGAAAACTTAACAGTAGAATTACAGCAGTAACTTAAAACTCTTCAACTCGTGTAGGGACTTGCAAGGGGACCAGAAGAAGTGGGTGAGCCCCTACATCCCCCCTGGATGCAGTGCTTGCTCCATGCTGTGTGCCAGGGCAGTCAGTCCCTCCTGCCATTTCCTTCTCCAACTGTTCAGGCCCCTAATTCATCACATGGAAGCCTCCAGTCCAGCAAAGCCGTACACATTGTGTTGTGTCATACAACAGTATTAGCAGTAGAGTGATGCTGGCTGACTTTACTGTAATGGCCAGGGGTCTGCTTTGAGTCTCACTTCTGCAATCTTTTGCTCTTATGGGATCTCATCCAAAGCTCTCTGAATTCCCATTCATCTTGACAGGCTTCCACTCTGCCTCACTGCAGCTAATATCATAGGTAAGAGCTCCAGGATTGAGTTCTTTGATTCTGCCTGAAATGAGTGTTAAGTTCTTCTAGGATAAACCTGGAGTATCCCTTCATCTAGGTAGTCAATAAAGGTATTAAACAGGTCTGGCCCCAAAAGTGAGCCTTTGGAAACACTGTTGACCATCTGCCAGATGGCTGTAACTCCATTCATCACCACACTCTGGCCTCAGCCATCTAGTTTTTACCCAGTAAACAGTGCCCCTGTCCATGCCATGAACAGCCAGTTCCTCCAGGAGAATGATGTGGTAAACACAAAATCATGACTGCACTGTGTGGTGTGGACACTTGTCACACTGAGCTAATTTGCTTGTTGGAGATACAGGAATTCTGGGAAGCTCTAGGAGAGCCATGTGTTTCTGCCTGTGGACAGGGATTTTGTCTCATGGACATGATGGGCCACGCTCCCGACAACTTCGAACTTGCTGTGTGTCCCTGATGCCCCAGATCCCGTGTGCAGGATGTGCACATCCATGGCAGCAGCATGCCTGAGGGTCTCACTGGCTCACTGCAGACAACTGGTGGGCTCAGTTACCTAGAAATCCTCAGCAAATTGTCTAATTCTTCCTTTTCCAATCAGACTACATTTCTGGCTGGAAGAATGTACTATTTGAGTGGGTAAGGCTCATAAGGGAACGTAAAACCAAGTTAGCTTCTCCTTGCCGTCTTCTTTCATGCCCTTAGGTGAAACAAATTGATGGATGTAATTCCTGAAGACACAGTGCACCAATTAAATGCACTTCCCAGGGAGAGCTGGAAATGAAGATTTCCTTGTAGACATTATAAATCCTTTCCAAAGGCTTTTTCATTTCTGTTGATTAGTACAATCAGCAAACAAATCTCAAATGAATGAATAACAATCAAATATGCCAAAGTTGTGAGTGGCTAATTGGTACGTGTTGATAGTGGCATTACATGTCATCTGTTCTCAGAGGGGCTATAAACCTTCCCAGAGAATCACACACTTAATTACAAGTTTTTGTTTCTCCTCTCATAAGAATACCAACATGTGGTCCCACGAGGTTTGAAAAGAACATTGTCTATTTACTGTATCTGTTTCAGTCCCTGTTTCTTCTGCAGTTTTTTTCTTCTAAATATAACTGTCCTTTAGATTCCAACACACAAGGAACAGAGTGGTTTGCCAGTCCTTGATGCTGCTCTCTCTGCATATTCTGTTTTCAGAGTCCTAGAAGAACATAAGCAGAACTCATTTCCAAGAATTTATGAAGCAGCTCTGATAAACAAAGGCTGCTAGTCAGAAAAAAGTTGGTGTCTCTTAATGAGTTGCATGAATTTTTTTTGCATGCAATACTTTAAGGGAAGGGGATAATTGGAATTTATTTATGATAACTAGAATAATTTAATGTGACTATATCAGAAATATTTGTGGTTTTTGATGCTTGAAAAATTGTTATTATGAGCAAATGAAGATGCAGTATTTTTGCCTATGCCTCGCCCAATTAATAATTCCAAATATTGGAACTTTTTTTTTTTAAGAAGAAAATAATAGTGATGTAAAAGCAGGTCAGCAGATAGGTGATCCAGAAGTTTTACATTTCATGACATAGTGTCATTGTAGTCTATTCAACACAATAGTAAGAGTGAAAGACGTAAGTATTTACGGGAAAATGAAGCCTCTAGGAGCAGGACACCATAATGCTTTTCCCGCCGGATGTGATACAGCAGACTGCCATACCTGTATGTGTCCCAGCTGAGAGGAAAAGGTCAAGGGCTGCGAGAGGGACTTGAATAAGGCCATGGAGGGTTTTAATTAGAGGATTTTAACAAGCTTTCCAACTAGATGAGAATTACAGCTGTGGCTGAGCTCCTGTGGCAGTATAGAGCAGCAGCAGCAGCAATCCTCATGTGCTTCTTGAAGCGTGGACAGCTTTTGAATGGCAGCTGTGTAATGAATTGATTTAGTAGGGGCAGGCTCAAGACCCTTTTTGCAACTGTCAAAAGCAACCCCATCTTTAAGGAAATCAGTGTATACTTTGCACTGCTGGGGCAGCGGATAGGTCATTTGCTCATGGAGAGACCTCTAGTTTTGTAAGCCAATATATTCAAAGACTAACCAAGACAATGTAAATCCCCACTGTGTAAAACTAGTAACCCAAATTGCACAGCCTGACCATTGAAATGTTATTTTAAGTCTTCCTGGTCTGTTTTAGATTTAAGCAAATGATCTGGCACAACTGATCAATTAGTAGAGTGAAGCAAAAATAAAAATCACACAAGTTTGAATCTGCTGATATTTTATTTCTAGTTGTGACAGGTTTACCACTCTACATAGATATCTAGTGGCTGGCACCACTTATTAAAAGAAAAGAGATATTTCTTTTTCTCTGCATGGAATTTTTCTTCCCTAGCATATTGCAGAATTGCAAAATGCTGAGACAAGCATGGAGTCAAGGAATGAACATGGCTCATGCCATGGTCTTACGCTGTATTAATCTAGGAGTGCTCTGATGGATTACTATACACACACAAGCACAAACACACACATATGATCTTCATGACAAAACACCCGTACCAGATGTGATAGATAGGTAATAAGAATGTGAAGGCTATTATGTTATATTGGTTGTAAGTCTTCCCTTTGCCCTTCCTGGAAGAGTTTAAATAGCTCCTATGTGTTAAACCCTTTGCGTGTGAGGAGAGGTGTGATTTTAGATCTCATGGCTTTAAGAGTGCCCATTTGAGTGGTTCTGTGCTGGGTGAGGCAGAGACTGAAAGAGCTTTGCAGGTGTATTTATATCACTTGCCTATGAATTTTGGGGAAAAAAACAAGCCAAATTTATTCTTTGGGCCATCAGCTGAGCCATACTGACCTTCTGTGAAAGCATCCATGAGGAAAAAACCCAACTATTTTTTGCCCTTCTAAAAAAATACCAGGAGGAAATAATTTAGCTTTGAGGATCTCATCTCAGATGAAAATGCCAGGCTAAGAAGCTACAGGGCAGAGGAAAATTATGAGCCTTTCTCTAGAGAAGAGGTATCTAGTGGTGATGAAATGAATAACTAGGTATTCCTGAAGGAAAAAGCCCATGGAGAAAAAAAGCAGTGAATTCTACTGAGTTCCCCTCAGTAGGAAACAGTTTGTATCAGGAAGAAGCAGGGAGGTAAACTGTCTGTGACGCAGAATTCGTTATCTCTACAAGGTTTATTTCTCTATAAAAACATGTTACACTACAATAACTGTGTTTTCTGTCACTGATTCCTGGTTTGTAGCTGCATACAGAACAGAGCTCTTAAACTACAAGACAGGGAGAAGGGGTCATTGTTGCTCAGGGAATGACATCCTGTGTCCCTGGAGAGGCACAGGGCTGCTTAATTATAGGCTCAATGAGTGATCTCTTTGGGCCTCAGTGGTGTTTGCACTGACTGCCACATTCATAAGGACCATCACATCACTTTTTCCTGCTCCTGGTTCCCTGTTTGATCCCTGAAATTGCCTAACCTTCTTCTTTTCACTGTGCACAGCTACCACTCCTATCTCTTCTCATCAACTTCTTTATGGTACCTGATTTCTCTTCACTTGGAATAGAGCTCCCCAGCTGATCCTGCCTTCAGATTTGGCTGTAAAATCTTATGAAGTTCAGATTCAGGCTAAAGAGTCAGTTAATTTCCCAGGCCATCCTTCTCCATTACAAATATAAGCATCTTATTTTCTGTTCTTCAGTCACATGGTTATCAGTCTGTATTGGAAACACTCATTAACCATCCTTGCTAATGCACATGAAATGTCTCATTTTGGTTAATGCTCTGTTCTGGGAGAGAAACAGTCCTTTGTATTATTTGTCCTTTTGAGAATCTGGTTTTGTCTTTGTTCTCAAAATATTAACATTGTATGTAGGTATGCAGTTCTGGAGAAGTTGTTTCACTTGTATTAGCTGGATTATTTTAAACAGAAGGAAAATTGTTTATGGGCCTGAACCCCCAATTCATATTAGTCAAATGCAACAGTGATTCAATAGGAACACAAAACATGGCTTATTTTTGCTACCTGAAGTGTCATTACTTGAAGCCATGACAACAGATAATAATACACATTACTGTGATAAGAAGAATTACTTGTCACACAATTTTAATCCAGATCCAAGTGCTGTGCAAATTTCAGAAGCCTGTCTGTTGAACAGACAGAGCCTGCTAAATCTGTGTGTACTTATACTGTTGGCACAGAGTGCCCAGTTAACAAAGAAAGCACCTACATCATTACAAAGAATTATATGTCTGAGATCATTTAACATTCCTCTCTCTCTTTCCCTTCTTTGTCTTCCTGGAGGGAAAATGGAAGAGAAGAAGAATGTTATGCCTCTTGCTAATGAAAAGCACCAAATTTTTTTTCAAAATCCATCTTTGTTCTAAGATCTCTGTTCAGAACACTTAATCCTTGAAACAGTAAATTTTCCTGGTATTGCTCTCACCACATATTCCGTAGCAGCCTTTCACTTTGAATTTGAATAAATTTTGTGCATGTTTGATGAGAATATTTTGAGTCTTAAATAGGTTGACCATAAATGGAGACAACTGTAATGAAGAGCTTGGTTTGATTAGTTGTTTGGTCTAACAGTCACATTGAGCCTGAGGTTCAGCAGGAGAGCTGAGGGGTACTCAGCACACAACAACTGGAGAGAAGGGCTGGTATATACCATGTCAGCACCTCATTTATCCTGGGTCCTATCCCAGCAGGAGCAAATTCAATCCCTGCTAACACACACAACTTCCTCCAAGCTGTGTGTTGGCTTGGAGCATTATGTATGTTGGAGTGGAAATTAACACTTCTCACTTACATCTGAGATATTTGTGTCACATCTGTCCTCTGTACCCAAGTCAGCAGGAAAGTGCCTGACCTGCAATTGCAGTGCAGTCTGTGGGACCATTGGCTTCAAGGCAAGGCTCATCCAGCATTTTTGTTGGACTGTCAGAACGCCATATTTGGCATTTCTGTATTTTTTTTTCATATTTTTGTTTTGTGTTATGGAAATGCTTTATGCTCTCTGAAATCATGCTGGATTTGATTAATTACACTAAACAAATTTGAGAGCGGTTTAACTACACTGTAACCTGGCTTTCCAACACAGGGCTTTCCTTACATATGCCCCTGGCTACCAGCACTGCTGTTGGGAGGCCACCTTTCCCACTGCTCTGTGCACAGAATCAAGTAAGAGTTAATTTGGTGTGCAAGAACCAGCTGTCTTATTTAAAGCCAGCTCATGTCTTTCATTCACCCCAACCATCCTATTGGACTTGCCCATTGAACTCTAGCTAAAAGAGACTTTGACTTACCTACTAGGCCCTATCAGCTGCACCCTGTTAGATATAAGTATTTGATCATTTATCTTGGTCAGATTTATCATTTGTCTTTTGATTAAATTAAGGAGTAGACATTTTCACAAATTAATCATCCCAGTGGTTTCTATTTTATTTGTATTATATGGCTCTAGATTAAACTTGCCAGCACTGCTTACGTATTCTGAAGGTGTTCTCTTTCATACGGCTTCCGTTTCCTGGGATGAGAAAATAAAGGAGGCTTTCATGCACGTGTGGCAATAGAAAACAAGACTCTGTCGTAATGTTCAAAGATCAGATGTTCAGAGACTCACCCAGGTACCCGCTTGAGGCAGCAGTGCAGAAAGCTGCTGAGCTTAGCCCACATTTTGTCAGTTGTTTCCTCCTTTCTAAGGAAGGAAACTTCTCTGCAAAAGCTTCTGGATTCATTTTTACCATGCTTAGCATTGCTATGATGAGGAGTGTACTTCCTTATTCTCTTATGTTTTCAACTAGGTCTTAATTATGGTAATTTCATGTTTTGCTTCTATATGGAAGAACTGCAGCTAAGAGCTTCAAATGAAGCCAGGATCTGTCCCTGCATTAATAGTGTTGCAGAGACTGAATTACAACCAGAATGCTTTTTCCAAGAAACAGATAATGCTGCCTCCGGGCAAAATGTATGAGTAAAATGCTTCAGTCAGTTAACAGACTAAATAAAACAGATTTTAATAAGAACAATAACAACTACAACAACAACAACAACAACAACAACAACAACAACAACAATAATAATAATAATAATAATAATGAGGAGGAGGAGGAGGAGGAGGCAGAGCATATGCTAGGTTGCATCAACTAGAAAAAATTAATGCAAGAGTTAAAAGGAAAATCTTGTACAGAAAACTTGTTTAAAAGTAAGTTCCCGAATGATACCGTCTGTTTGGGATTTGGGCTACTAATGGGAAGAGTTTGGCTGTTTATGGTACTACAAAATTAATATTTCAAAGCTGGCTTTTATAGGTTACTGGGTTTCTGCAAAGTTCTGTCGTGGAACTTGAAATTCACTGAGAGCCAAAACAGTTTTCCTTTTGTTTTCATCACTTGTCCTTGCTTATGACAAGGGTCAGCATTTTTAAGTACAATGATTTGGAACTGTTTGAAGTAAGCTATTGCCTTGTTCCAGTGTGTTAATCAGGACCTTGTAATTAAAAGTAACCTCCCAACAATGAACCAAGGGCTCCGTGGCTCCTTGGCACAGTGCATGGTTTGTTGCTGTGTTGTTAAAACATTTTTATGTTGCTGATGGAACAGCTTAGCTATCCAGGAAGAAAGTAGCCAAGTTTGCTAAATACCTCACTGTCACACACTTGTGTAAGACACTGGAGAAAAGGTTAACATGGAATTTATACTTCCTGGTGCACTGGCTGCTGAGAGAGGACAAGTGACTTTTAGGGAACTGGTGGCATTCTTCAGTAGGGCTTTGACTTTTCAGCTTGTAAGAAAGCTGAGTTAAATACATTACTTAAAACCTGAATGGCAGCATAAAAGATGAGAAGCATGTAGGGAAGCTAGAAAACAAAAGATTGAGAACATCATGCTTTTAAGGAATTAATTATTTATTTACGATTTACATATTACAGTCATTGAGATTGTTAAAAACCAGGAATGCCCTCCTAATGGTACAAGAAGCAAATATGACCACCATTTAAATATTCGGGCAATAGCCTAGAAAACCAATTTGCATATCTGCTTATATGTTGTCTTGCCAACTGTGCTTCCTTTTCTCATTTTCTCCTGGAAACCCATCCTTCCTGTTCGTTACTTTACCTCTTTCAAAACCTAGATTTTGGAGGCTGGAGGCACTCAGACCTCAGCACTATACAGCACAACTAGGCTTTCAAATAGACACGACATCATATGGGCAAGAGATTAAAATCAAACCAAAAGGAATATATTTCACTTCGGGTACCAATTAATTATGGGAAATAATAACGTGAAATTCAATGAGATATGAGGATATAGAATCCAAAGAATTAATACAAACAGAAAGGAAGAAGAAAATTTTGTGGAAAACTGCCCTACGAGGACTAGAAAACAGTGTATTGTGAATGCAGCCTGTGATTTAGGAAGATTCTAAACTCTAGATTGCCAGAAGATGGGAAAGTAAAATAAAGGAAAAATTTTTCTCTTTTCATCTTGTTTCTTTTTCTTCCTTAAGCCACTTGGAGACAGGAGAGTTAGTTAGATGGCCTTTGGTCCAATTTAATGCAGCAGGTCCTTCCTAACAACTTTCTCTTGAGAATGAGATTCAGAAACACCGCTAAAAATTTTGTCCTGGATATTTCACAATTTATTTCCAGTGTACCTTTTAATTTTAAATATTGACATCTTATCTGCTATGTTTCACAATAGATATATTTATTGTATTTAATTCTATCAGCTGCGTTTTAACTTCAGTGTAAGAAACTGTCTTATTTACCACTGATACTCTGAAGAGATAATGTACTTGTTGAAGGTTTTACAGTCTTCCCTATGAAAGAGGCTCTCATGACTGAAGAATACACATTAGCAGGTTTTGCTTTTATGGATGTAATCTGCTGTGTGTTTTCTGCATGAGGGCATGAAAAAGAGAATGAGAAAGAGAGAAAACTGTAGGAACTTTTTCATCCTGTTGCAAAGAAATCAAACTTTCAAGGCAGAAGACAGTGGTGTTTATTGTGCACCAATATTAGCAGCGTCAAAACACTGTCACTCCCAAGTCCTACAAAGAATACTCCTATGCTGAGAACTCAATTAGTGCATCATTTTACCTTGGCAGCAGCAACCTACTCAGCTCTTGGCCTGAGGAATTAATCTTCTCAGAGGCTTTAAAATATTGTTAAAAATAAACCAGGAGCACTTAAAACATCTTGGTGGTTGTTAATCTGCTCCCCTCTGCATCTAGTGTCCAGGCCTAATTGCCTTGTATGACCTGGTGATGAATTGGTCTTATGAATAGTGCTGTGCCTGGATTACTTTGCAGTTGCTAACCTAAATATTTGCAGGGGGGGTTGCCCTTCTTTCAGGGCCTGCTTTGTATTGTGTGGGGCTGTTAAGACTGAGAAGCCTTAATGTAATCGATACAGCAACATGCAGACATGCCTACTTGTGACTTCTTTTCTTTTTATTTTCAATTTATTTTGTTGCTGTTTTTTTGTGTTCTGACTACAGTAGAAGATTTGGCATGAACTGTTGGTAGGTGAACTGTGTATTCCATGTTTCCACATTTTTCAACTGAACTTTGAGATAACAAAAAGTAGTGAAAGAAAGGCCCTGAGAGTCGATTCTTGTATTTGTGGAGCATATACAGCATGGGAAAGATGTGTCGTTTTATTAACATGTCCCAACTCAGGTCTCCAGTATGAAAATATTACTGCTAGTAGTGTGTTTAGAGTCCAAGCCTTCTTAAGACTTCTTTGCTTTAGTTGAGACTGCTGGCAGTGGTTGTAAAATGCCATAGTAGTTTTCAGAGAGGGTATGGTCCTCTGAAAATGTAACAGATTTCCAACTAGTAGCAACCAAAGGCAGAAATTCTGCAGCCACATGAATATTAACAGACACTAAACCATCTCGTGATGGAAATCCTGGTTGTCATGGGCAACTTAAACCATTCTGCTAGAGAGACAACACTACAGGGCACAGGCAGTCTGGGAGGTTTCTGGAGTGTATTGAGGATAACTTCCTAACCCAGGTGACTGAGGAGCCAATGAGAAACAGCACTCTGCTGGACCTCCCTGAGCTTACAAACATGAAATATCTGGCTGGGTATGTGTAAGCTGGGAGCAGCTTTGGCTGCAGTGACCCATAGTGATGGAGTACCAGATTCTTAGAGGAGGAAACAGGACAAATAGCAGGATCACAGCTCTGGGCTTCAAGACAGCAGGCTTTGTACTCTTCAGGAATATCCTTTGAAGATTTCTGTGGTATAACATCTTGGAGCGAAGATAGGTAGTTGAGTTTAAAGAATCACCTCTTGAATGCTCCAGTGCAACAAGCAGGAAATCAAGCAAGGATGGCAGGAGGCCTGCAGGGATGAACAAGGAGCTTCTGATAACTTAAACATCAAATGGAAGAATACAAGAGTGTAGCGGGTTTACATGGCAGGGTTCTGTCTATGGGGGCTGCAGGGTGGCCTCTGTGGATAGGAATAAGGAGCTGGGAAAGTATAGGCTAATCAGCCTCAGCTCAGTCCCCAGGAAGGAGGTGGATCAAATCTTCCTGGAAGCCATTTCCAAACATGTGAAGGACAAGAAAGTGATTTGGAGTAGCCAACATGGATTTACAAAGGGGAAATAATGCCTGGTCAAGCTGATAGCCTTCAACAACAAAATGACCACCTCCAAGTACAAGGGGAGAGCAAGTGGGTCTTAGCAAAACTTTTGGCCCTGTTTCTGATAACACCTTCCAGGCAAACTGATGAAGCTTGGACTAGGCAAGTGGATAGTCAGGAGATTTAAAACTGGGTGAACCACTGGGTTCTAAGACATGTCATCAATGGCATGAAGTCCATCTGGAAGCCAGACACTAGGGCTGTACCTCAGACACCAGTGCTGTGGCCAGTATTGGTTAACATCTGCATTCTTGATGGGACAGTGCACCCTCAGCACGTCTGCAGTGGATACAAAGCTGGGAGTAGTACCTGTTACACCAACTAGAGCATCTGACATATGATGAGAGGCTGACACAGCTGGGACCATTCATCCTGGAGAAGAGGATGCTGAGGGGATCTTATTAATGTGCATAAATACCTGATGGGAGTGAAGCAGTAAAGAGGAAAATGAGAACAGAGCCAGACTCTTCTCACTGGTGTCCAGTAAATGGGCAAGAGACAATCTGCACAAACTGAAATACAGGAAATTTCTGAAATTGCTGAAATACTGGAACAAGCTGCCCACAGATGTTGAGGAATTTCCATCCTTGTGGACTTCAAAATATTTATCTAAAACTTGACAGGACATGGCTCTGCTCGCCTGCTCTAGGCGACCCTGCTTTGAGCAGGGGAGTTAGACCAGGTGACCTCCACGGGTGTCTTCCAACCTCCACCCTTCTGTGAGGGGGCTGGATTGGACGGTATCCAGAGGTGTCTTCCAACCTCAACTCAATCTGCTGTTCTGTGAGTTGCAGATTAACTGGAGATCAATTTTTGCCACGCAGTATTATTTGCATTTCCGTTTCTCCTACAATTTCAAACCACAAAGATATATTTAGTGTTTTCTTCACTTTCTCCCCTCCCAGCACCATGATCAAAGACTAAATGAGCATCCTGGTGAGTGACCTAAGACCAAGAAAATTACTTGGACTTAGCTTTTTCGATAATCTTTACTTAAAGATTTATAGAAGCAGAGGAAAGTCCCCTTAACTTTTGTGGACCTTGTGTCTGACTCAGAAGGCTTAAAATTGTAAAAGCCCAGTCTTGCATGAGAAGGGCATGGCTCTGAGGAGTTTGCTTCCTCCTTTTCAGTGAAGGCCTTGAGCATAAGTCAGACATTGTGGAGTTGCAGTTCTGTCTTTATCCTCTCATACAGTTAACTTTCTTGGTGCTGGTATCCCAGTAGAGCATTCAGCTAAAATGAGTTTAACTAATAATAGGGAATTCCATTATGTCTGAGTTTTAGATTATTGCATGAGACATAATATGAAGCCTCATACTTCATTATAAATTATTAATTAGGTTTTGAAAATTATCTTGGATATGTAAACCTTTTATTAAGGAAATCTGCTGGCATTTCCACTTTTAGGAAATGAATATGATATTGCCATTAAAGATTCTCATTTTGATTATTCATGGAATAAGTACAAGAACTGTAAGACAGAAATTAATTTCTCTTTGAATTAGGTTTCTCTTGCATTCACAATTGCAGTTATTCTTCACATCTTTCTAATTCAGAAAAAAAAATGCAATTGAAAGTCGATTATATCTTCTGTGGAGGAAAAGGGAAGACTGAATCACATTCTAGCAGATCTTCTGTAATATAGAACAGTGTCTTCTATGCAGGGATGTACAGGAGGGAGCTCTACAGGTCCTTCTGACTGGAGAGCACAAAGCCAGGGGCAATCTATATTTCTGTATGTGATGCCAGGCTCTCAGGATAAATGTGGGTCTCTGGGAAAGTGTAGCTGCACCTCCATTGTACAGCAGGCAGGAAAAGCAGGGAGGCACGTGTCCCTGGCACATTTCTGGCAGGCATCTATCTGGTTTCCCACACTGTTCTGCCACTGGGATAACTCCGCTCCCACCAACAGTGTCTGCTGCACACCCGCTTGCCTTCCTGTGCCTCTTCGCAGCTCTCAAAGACAAAATTGTACTTTGATTTCTACCTCTTTCATCTGCTTCAGTATCACCAGGTATGATTTTGGCATTTGGTTCTGCTGCTGACACCTGCCAGTACTAGAGCTGGGAGATAAAGTTTTGAGGTTCCTTGTTATTTTCACTTTCACGGATGTGTATTCAGCGTGTACCATTCTGGGTCATCCATTTTGTCCACACTGTCAGGTGCAGCTCAGGGTAGATCTCAACTGATAATAACCAGCTCACAGTCTACACAGTATTTAACTAGAAGGCTTTCGTTGCAACTTCAGATTATTTCTGCCTTGACTACTTAATTTTACTTCCACCAGCACACTCCCAAACTTTGCTTTCATATGGTAAATATATAGGAGTGCTGCATACAAGGCTCTTCAAGACAAAGATTTTAACAAAATGCTCCTGTAAATGTTCTTTCTTCTATGTTACAGTTATTCCAAGTGTATGTTTAACTTGCTGATTTCACACACTCCTGTGCAGCTGTTGGTTATATATTAACTCAAGGCTCAATCCCGCAAGGTACTGACTGCGTCTGGATCATGCTGAGTCCCTTTTCCTCCCAGAGGCGTTTAAGGGCTTACAGGGGGCTCAGCAGAACAGCCCAGAATCCAGGCAACAACAGGCTCTTTCAAAAACGAAACAGGTTTTCTGGAACAAGGTTTGTACTGTAACAGGACAATAGTTTGTGTAATGGATTTTCGTACATTTAGATTAAATATTATCCAGAAGAGCAGATCTTGTAGTTAGTGGCTGCTGGAAGACATAACCATTTAGGTATATATGGTGGTAATTAATTACGTTTTATAATTATGGTTTTATTGGTTTTTCCAGTTAAGTGCAAAACCATGACTGAGACTAATATCAAAATATCAAAATTCTTGCGTGTTGGCTGCAGTGTGGTTTGTCCCTCTGTTAATGTGTATATGGTTTGCAGAGTTGCAGATAATCTGTGCAGTTCATCTAGCAAAGCCATTTGGGCATTATTCACTGCCGAGCTCACACACTGTGCAACTGTCCGCTTGTGCTCTGTGACTTCAAGGGGATCCCAGTGGCAGTGGCGTTGGGGGGCAAATTCCCTGGCATTACCCCAGCTTCCTGGGCCCACCTTGGGCAGAAGCCCACCGAGGCACAGAGCTGAGCCACTGGTGGCTGTGTGCACTGGTGTGTCGTCACTGATGGCACTGGGCCGGAGCCCTGTCCTCCACTGTCACTCAGAAATTTTGAAAGGCAGGCTTTGCCAGAGGGTACTAAGCTGATCTGTTGCTTACTTTTTGGGAAGACCAGAAAAATATAGAGTGACCGAATGTATCTTAATGTGACCATACTACGGTGTAGCCTGTGCAAACTACATTATTAATTATTACTCATTCTATGAAACGTTTTTCAGGAAAAGACAGTACCATTGGTCTGTGTTGCAATGTATTTGGCATTGAAAAAGTGTTGTAACACACTGTTTCTAAAAAGCTGTTCTCACTGTTTTGTATGCAAATGAAAACCATAATCTTCCATTGTTTGCAAGGAAAAAGACAGGACCTGAAAAGTTTAAGTAATGTGGTTTAATTCCATCTACAAACAAGGAAAATTACTTCCAAAATGGCACCTCCTGCCTTTCCTGCTAGGCAGGGAAGGAGACACTCTTTGATTTTGGTCCTGGTATCACGTACAAACAGTGGTAATTCAGAACTACAAACTAAACCTGAATTTTGCTTTCAGACTTTTACTTAAGGTTGGCCAAAGCCCAAGGCACAGTTCTGCTCTAGGAACTGTTGGAGCAATCTCACTTTAATTCAAATACACCTGTGTGTTAATAAACGTACCTTTTGAAAATAAACACTCACCCCGTTGGCCTTTGCCCTTACTCCCCCAGTTTAACTATCAGGTGCTCACACCTTTATTGTAGATTATCTCTTGAGATCAGTGTGATTTTAAGCATGCAATAGCAGAGAATCACCTACTTAAAACGTTTGCAAGATCACAGCTCTAGCAATGCACTCTAACTGAACTTGTGGTACGAAATCAGTATGCAAGTAAACTGAGGATTAAGCAACTTGCTGACTGCCAGTTTTCTTGGAGTAATGGCTGTCAAGTTGGCTGCTGTGCTTTTCTGGGGAATAAGGAAAAAACCCAAACAAAACTGAGCTTTTAGGAGTCTTTGGTAAATTAGAGAAGTTTCTCTGTACCTTTGAGCATAATTAGCTAAGCTAACAACTTAAAAGTTAAGAGTTGTTTACCCATTAAGGGAAAGTCAGGAAATAGGTAGAAGTTTATGGGAACAAAAGTGGGTTGCTGATGCCAGTGAAGTATTTTCCAAAACTCTCAGCATAGGATGAAAGCACCATGTGATTCCATGTAAGAATACTGCAACAGAAAGTAGTCACAAGTACTCAATATCCTCCCTGGGAAAACAGCTCCTGGTTTAAGTGAAATGAGCCTGGACTTGGTCGTATGCTAATTGTTCTTCATTACTATGTGTTAGCAAAGCTGTTTAATACTTGTTATAAAGCCTGGATTTCACTCTCTCACATTTAATACCAGGTTAAATCTGAACTAATAAGCTCTCAAAAGCTTAGAGGTTCCAGTAAAATGAGATTTGGCTTAAAACTGCATATTGGTTTCTACTAGTAACAGTGGTGTAGCTTTGGTGCTGTAGGCAATGAGAGAAGCAAGACGAGTGAGAAAAGAGAATATGCTTCATCAGGATGCTGAATGATTTAGTAGAAGTCACAGTGTCTTACTGTAAACCTTAGGAAGGGTTTCGTAGCCTTCAGAACAGTGAAAGATGTAATTGTTAATTTTGAGTAATTTCCAAGTGTTTATTTGTATGATGTATTTTGATTAAGTGTTGGAAAATCAAGATGTAGAATATTGTGCATGGAGCAGCATGGCTGTTATTTCAGTGTTTCTCAGGCAGCAGTATCTGTGACTCTGAGGGCTGAACACTGAACAGGAGCTGTTTATGAGCAGAACAATAGCAGGATTTCTCACAAATGAAGCATCTTCTCTTGGCCTGGTACAGTGAAGTATAAAGACGATGCTGCAGCCTGCTGAAATTGGCTGGTTACAAAGGTGGACCTCTGGCTCTTCAGTTAAAACAATTATTCTGGAATGTACTGTCTGTGGTTCTTCAGGACTTTCAGAGTTAAAACTTTCATGCAAGTCTTGTCCCTGCTAGGAAAATTACCAGATGCTGACAGGGGGTGTCAGCAGTGCCTCAGCTGAACATATGCTGCATATGGTTTGGCTGCAGGCACAGACAGGGAGGCCCTGTTCCCTGCTGCTGCAGAGACTGGCGAAAACAGGCTTTAAACCAACTGATTCCAGCACAATACTAAATGTTAGCCTCTATGCGGTGTTCTTCCTACCAATGAGACTGAATAAACTACTCGAGTATAGATTAGCCTGCCAAGATTTTTGCTGCATCAAAAAAGAGTTACACGGCATCATTACCGAGTTATTTTACAAGTGGTTGTTTTGAGGTACACAGCAATCCCGATTGCTGTGCATTGTGATTATATTTGTACTATTTTGTGGTGAGGCTGGAATTGAAACTGAATCAGAGACTGAATGCAAAGCAGATTAAAATCTCTGTTTACCTTAATGATTGATTGTAATCTCTGACTCTGACACAACAATGCATCATAAAAATTAAATTAACTGTTTTCTGGAGAAAGTATTTCCCTGCTTTCCCAGAGAACACACTGAAAAATATTTCCTGTTTGTGGTGTTGCCACAGAATTTGGTGATTATTTGTGTCTCTTGCGTGAATCTGCTACAGGCACCCACCCAGCACCACCACTCATACACCCACCTCCCATCCACACATTCTGGCACCCTGTGGCAGAAACACAGCACATGGGGAATTGCTGAGGGCAACTGCGTGTTCCCCCAGCCTTTTCCAGTTCACAGCACCCTTGAGCAGCTCCTGAGAAAAATTTCAAGTCTGGACCCATTTCAGGAGTCCTGTTGCTTGTGGAAAGCATTTCCAGTCTCCTTCCTGCACTTCCCCCCCTTGCCCTTGGATGCTTATTTCCACCTCCTGCCCAGTAACAGCTCGGGTGCAGCCAGGGGAGCTGCTTCAGCTCGCAGCCTGGCAGGAAAAAGCAGAAGGCATGTCCAGCATCTCTCCCTTTAGGTGGTAGCATGCTCTTACATTGGCAGGAGCCACCAATTCTACCTTCATGCTTGGAGACCAAGTAGATTAAAGGAGATGAGGTGAACAGGATCAAGTGATCTGTGGGGAGCAACAGCATGTCTGGGTCAGCGTGTGGTAACAAGACAGAAAGGCAGCCATTCCTGTCCTGGCATTGAAACAAAGTTTGTTTGAATTATGTAATGAAAAGCAAGAGGTGGGAAGAGATCTGGCTCAGGTATTCAGTATTGCTTAGATAACAGACAGACCCTAGGACAGAATTTGTGCAAACTGCCTCCTTTTTGTACCGGAACTGGAAACGTGGCTCATATCTCCAGCTTAGTAGTTTAATTGTGTACCTCAGCATGTTGAGGGAATGGCTTGTAAGGCTTTCCCTAACTGATTTTCTGAACCTGAAGTTAAAGGTCTTTTAAAAAGTGTCACTGACAGGAACAAAAGTGTCCTTTTTGCTGTTTGTAATGTTTAGGCAAAGACAGCTCACCAATGTAAATTAACTTTTGTAGTAAGCCTATGCGTAATCTTTCAGGTTCAGAGCTATCCTGTGCTCCTACAAGACATAAATTATTAGCCAAATTTGCAAACTCCAGTTCAGAAGAGTAATGGGCCATCATCAAAATAGTCAATTGAGTCTTGAAACAGGCACTTGAATCTGAACTCCTTTCAAAAAATGGAATTTAGGGTTTGTCCTCTGCACGGGTAGATAATGGATTATTTTCACTATGTGTACACTTTTTATAGCTATCATCACTGTAAGCATCAAAGTGCCAGAGGAGCATTGATGGATTGGTCCTTGCAGACCCATAGGTTATAAGGCACTACTCCTATCATCACATATTTTACACATATGGCACTTAAGCTGAGAAAAGTATGCTGGACTGCCAAGGTCAGAGAGAAACAAAATCCAGAATCTGTCTTCCCCAGCCCCAGGGAAGATGTCATGAAGACATCTCTCCTGCCTGAAATGGGTGTTTCCTTTTTTTCAGATAATTTACCATTACTTTTGGTGGTAGAAGAATACAGAGTTGTTTTACCACTAGTTGTAGGAATACGGGTGTCTGAGCCAATGGCCATAAAAAACATTGGTTCCGGTTCCCCCACTTCAGGCAATTATGCAATTTGGTACCATAGATACACATAATTAACTCCATCTCAGGCTACTAAAGCTAGGGTTTCTTCCATGCTGTTCTAATAGGAAGACAGTTGCATGATTACAGTGTTCTGATCATAAAAATAATCTGATTTCCCATCAAAATGTGACTAACTTGTGCAGCTGCCATATCTTACAGATGCAGTAATACAATATGTATTATTTGTACTGATTCCTAGAAACAATTGTAATATTACAAATAACATAAGACTGCAAGAGATCTCCATGACTATACTGCAGATAAAAGTTCTAATTTAATATGTACAGTTTTTTTTTAAAACAGGACAAATAAGCTAGTCCAAAATTTATAAATTTGTGTCTGATTCCCTGTCCAGACAAATAAATTTTCACGAGTGGCATTATGTGTTTTCTGCATCTTTAAAATTAGGTGATTTCTTTTCTGGACAAAATAAATAGACAGTTTGCTTAAATATGATCATCCACACTTTAAAAAAATATTCTTGAGTTTAGCATTAATAATGAAGCAATTAATTAGTTAGTACAAGAGCAGAAAAACAGAATAATGACTGTTAGATGAAGGTTTATAATTGCTTTGAAGTTTACAGGCAGGCTAAATTCAGAGAACAAATGTTATTGAAAAGACCTAGCATATAAATACACTTGTTGTTGTAGCACTTGTCACCTGCTTTGCTCAAATTATTATTTTCTAGCTTTTCCATTGCAAGGCATTCTTGATAGAGTAAATTCAAACAAAAAGTAGAAACTGACAAACTAAAGGTAGAATTAGCAAGATGTTTTTTTTTTCTGAAAAAGAAAGAGAAACATGGTGGAGATGGTAATTCAATCATCTAACACAAGAAATATGCACATGAATGTTAATTTACTTCAGACTGTAACAAAGATAGTAAGTTTGTCATTGTAGAGAGAGACTAAAGAAGGAAAAGTATTGGTACTAATGGAGAAATAAACCCCAAGAAACTGTGTGGTTCTTGAAGGCCATGAATCAATACCACCTAGGAGCCTCCTAACAACCAGATGGCCCAATGCATCCCACCAAGCGCAACCTGTTTTTCTTAATCTTACTGAAATATTCACTGTTCTACCCTCATGAACATATCAAAAGCTGTAACTGTTCAGGGTTTTTTGCTCTGGCCGGCACTGAGTTACCCAAGGTCTGCAGCCACACTGTAACCAGCTGGGTATTTCTGTTGTGTCACGCTGGCCAATTATTCTGCTGACCTGTTATTTTGTTATAATAAGCATCAGAAGCAGGATGATCTTGTGTAACTTTGCATAATTTCTACTGATGTGGCATCATTCCTGACACAGTCCACTACCTGCTTCACTTTTCTAGCATCTGATGGACAATGTGCCTCTGCAGAGTTGTTGTATCCGTCCTCCCTTCAGCACAGCTGTATGATTTCAGTGAGCATTGAGTGCTGCTTGTGATTCCTCCCTGAGCCCAGGGGGAAGCACCATCACTCCAAAATCAAATAAACCCATGCACGGCCCCTTGCTATGGCTCACAGACAAAAATGCTCCTCGCTCTCACTCCAGCCCCTGGTCTAAGTCATTCAATTGCCCACTGCAGGTGGTCCTCAGCCCTCAAACTCCTCAAGACACTTTCTGTAGGTGTTTATTTTTCCTTTTTTTTTTTTTAAATTTTTGCCTCCTTGTTGCATAACAAGGTGCCTTCACATCCTCAGGTAATTTTGGAAGAACAGTTTTGAATAGAGAGGAGGGGATGGCAGGGTAATTAAGCGGGTGGAGAAGAAGGTTGATAAAGAGCTCCTAATAGTCACTTTTACATGCTATTATTTCGAGCAAGGAAAATAAATACAGAATGGCTGTAGGGCCATCAGACTCTGCAGTGAGGGGTGTGACATAGGAAAGGATGGCAGCTAGAGCAAAGCAGGAATAGAAAGCAAAAGGCTGCAGTGGGAAAACTCCAACTCCGAAATCCCACCCTTTCTTCTCAACTAGTCCATATCACTTTAATGTACATCTAACGTCTAACAGAAAATCTAATGTAACATTTTTCAAGGTAAGAAGAAAATAAAAAATATGTAGTGTAGGGGAAAAAAAAGAAAAGAAATTCTTGACTAATCTCTTTTCCTTCCTGTTTCTGTCAACTTTTCATCTCCACAGTCCTTTCTCTTCCTACTTCTTATACTTTGTGAGACACAAAATAAAGGTGGAATTCAGCCTTCCTAATTGGTAACTGGAAGTCTTCTTTATGTTAAAACACAATGATCTGTTTATTGGAAACTGCTCTTCTGTAGTACCAGCCATCTCTCCCTGTCATGCTGTCTGAATAATGCCTCTTGAGGATGGGGAGGAAGAATAGCATCACAGTCAGACCCCGTGGGGTTATAAATAGCATTCTAGCAGCCTGAAAGGCTGAAGCCATCATTAAGTTGCATGCAGCTGTAGTGGTGTAGGTGGGTGAGTAAGAGCAACTCGGAGATGGGATAATGGTAACCTGGTACACAAGGGTCATTTTTCATTGATGGCGTCACTCCATTGGGCTATTGTGCTCTCCCTAAATTAGGTCCCTGTGTTTAAGAGAGCTGAGCAAGCTCAGCCTCGGCAAAGCACATTTCAAAGAAGATTAGAGGGGAAAACAGTTTGTTGTGTATTGTGATTTATACCAAACCGTGATAAACTTTTCTCACTTGGGTCAGTAATTGCTTTTATCAGCAGCAAAGTAAATGCAAGCGGAAGGGCCTTTAGGGAGCTGCACACCAGCCTCCTGCATGGGGCAGTGGGGACTTTCACTGGACAAATTAGGAAGTTAACACAGCAATTTAACTCAGGCTGTCCTTTCAGTATTTTTCTAAGCAATGTGATTCATTTTGTCGTCTTGTACTTTTTCAGTGCCAAGACGACAAAGGTCTTGGTTTTGAAAAATCCGTTTCAATTTATTAGTATTAATTTGGTTGCAGATATACAAAAATGGAAAAATCCTACACTAATTTCACACAGTTTATATAGAAAACCCCAGATGAAAACAATTAGCAGCCTATGTTAGTTTGAGCTTGCATACACAAACATACTACTCTTCACTCATTTCTAAACTGAAAAAATTGAAATCTTGATCCTGCTCCCAATGAAGTTGGTGGGGGAGTTGCCTTTAACTTCAGTAGATATATGACTCTGCTTAATTCCCCCTGTGGGACCTGTCAGTATGTGAAGATTCCTTGGAGGTTAATTGCTTGCAGAAGAGGCTTTGCCTGGGATCTAAAAAGAAGATGCAAATTGCACAACTGGAGCCTTAGCTATGTACTGCAGCCTGGGAAAGACACTGTCACTTAAAGCAAAGGGATCTCTTTTTTCAGTAATCCCGCGTCTTAATAATTAAATTTGGTCATTCATTAATTTACAGTACGTCTTAGAGATTCACTTCCTTTGCCACTTTGCCTAGTAGCTGTGGAAGGAGGACAAATACTTTTATGTTTTTCTGAAATTATTCCTTTTGGCTTTTTTTGTTTGTACTCTCTTTAAAGAGTATTTTTTCTAAAAAATCACTACTTTGAAGTAGACTTTTAGAAAACATTTATAAAAGAAACATGAAAGGAACAACTGTGGGAGTGGAAGAGAGGATTTCTAAACTAAGTAGATAGAATCATACTTATTTAGACTTTTCAGATTTATATGTGTGATTTCATTATATAAATGTGCCCTTTGCTATTCTGAAAAATCTAAGAGATGTATCACTACCAATTAAAAGCTGGGGGAAGGTTGTTCCTTCACCTTTAAAACTCTATATTCTTTGTCCCATGTCACATTTTTTGTAATCCTTTCCCACCTGTATTACACTTGGAATAATCCTTCTCACTCCTTGTCACATGTGCATTAAACCTCTTTTAAAGTACAGACTTAGAGCTTCTAAAACAAGCATTTCATTTTTGTCGCACTAAGTGCGATGTCAAACCACTATTAGAAATCTCATGCATACATCAATCTGGAATTTATTTTGGAAGTTCCTTCCTTCATAAATTGCTGTATTTGGTCAACCATGACATGTACTGCTGGCACTGCCCCTCTGTTCCCTGCAGCTTTTGTTATTCATCTGGAGGCAAAACATTAGTCTGTAAATAACAGAGTATATAGCTCTGTCTTCCAGAAATACCCATGCAAGTGCTATGAATTTGTTTGTATTAACAAGCATTCTCAGTGGCAAATGGTAATAGTATTCTCATTTTGCTTTTTCAGGATTAGAAAAAATTAAGGTAGAAAAACCTTAATATAGGAAGAACTACTCTCCTGAAACTTTGGTTTGTAACTTTGAGGAAACACTAAGGCTTGGAAGAAACTAAAAAATATATAAGTTTATAGTCAGAAAAGGGTTTTGCCTTTTTTCTCACGGCAGTTCTGTTGATAAATTCTATTTTGCATCATTGTGCTAGACCTTGGTGTGATGGCACCTGAATATTATATACGCTTATCAGCCTCCAAAAAAAAAAAAAAAAGAATTCAGATTAAGAAAAGATTTTGTTAATTACTGGTCTCCAGTACAGGAAGTTAATCCTGTTCTCAGACACACTCTTTAGTGTACTGCATCCAAGCTTCTCTGAATAGTACCCACATGTGGAAGGGCTGACTGAATCAATGAACCTGCACGATTTAGAAGAGGGTTTTACCACACTTCCAGCAGAAAAGCTATGATGAACAATTCTGGAAGATTAAAACTATTTACTTTTAGAAACTTGACAAATGTTGAATTGACTAGATACTGTTACATCTGTAATTGCATTTTTCTAGGTATTTTCTTCATTAAATGTAGTGACATTTTAAAAATACAACTCGCAATATAAATTCTTACCTTATTACCTAAAGTGAGTTTTAGTGTGGCTTTCTAAGGAAATTAAGTTTTTGTGAGCAGTTTGTTAATCTGTCAATACCTTCTTTGATAATTCCTAGCTCTTCAAGCCTGTTTAATCTGCTGATGAGCTTCAAATACATTTAAAAGATGGTTTCAGATCTCAGTTATCAGGATTTCTTAAGTCTCAGAAACACTGTTGGCTGGATAAAGGGAAGACCCAAATTAGTGGCTCAATTCAGCTCAATAGTTTTCTCTGCTTTGTCTTTTTGTCCAGCTGGTCGATAGAGGACATGTGAGGAACTGGAGGTTCCCTTCTCTGAGTGGGCAGAGCTTGTAAAAAGTATACTCAAAAGGAGTGTGATATCTATGGAAAGGAACTTCAAGGAACATAGGAACACAAATCCATTGAAATTCAGGGTTGAATAATGCTGTTAGAAGTTTTTAAGTGACCAGCACAAACCCTTGTAGATACCAGGGAGGCTGTGAGACAATTTTAGAAGACCTATTGAAAGTGGCTTTTAAGTTAACTTCTGACACACTCCTTGTCTCACATAAATGAAATTTTTCTCATAATGTTACCACTAAGGTCATTCTCTTGCCTGTTTAATCAACTTCACTGAGTTGCCCTTCAGAGACTTCCCTTTCCCAAGGTCTGAAGCAGATACTTAGTGTCTGCACTGACAGGAGAACTTCCCCAGGCAGTCCCAAGCTAACAGAGATCACCAGCCATGGTCCATATGGACCGTCTCCATAAAATGTCAGCATTTCCAGTCTTAATCTGCATTTATTTCTCCTTTGCTTCCCATGCCCAGCACTGTAAAGCAACCACTTTGCTCCTCCATTTGAGTCATTATTCCAAATTCACCCCTTCCATGGTGTGTACCAGAAAGCTGTGGCCAGCAAGAGCAGGGTTGGTGGCAGGCTGTGCCTGCTGCTGCTGACTGCTGGAGAGTCCTGTGGTCACTCCCAGAGTTATTTGCTACCTCATTTGACCCGCATCCCTTAAGCCCATTTGTTTGCCTCATCCCCTAACTACACCTTGCCTTTGAGAGTGTGTCTGTACTGCTCTCCAGAGAAGTAATTACACAGCATGTGCAGTCACACCAGTCTCGGATGAGAGGCAGTGGGGCCAGTGGCCTTCGCTAGCTCTTGAAGGCATCTGCTCTGCCATGCAGTCTGTCTCGTCCCAGTTTAATTTTCTATCTTATCTGAGCTACAATAAAACTGTTTAAATTGTATCGGCACTTTCAGTCCAAGTGTAGAAATATGTTTGGACAATAAACTTTTTGAGCAAGGACTACCAGTTAGTATAGGTCTTTGTCAGGAGTCATGACACAGGGCTTTAAAACACTGTCTCACAAAATTTTCCTTGTAGTATATGAACTCTGTTCAGATTGGGCATAAAATGTTGTTCCTGCTGTTAAGTCTGAAGAGTAGCAGCAAGCCAAAAAGTTGTTCAGGTTTTGGGCGGAAAGGCAGCCTGGGAACCAAGTATGAATTTGATCAATGGGCCGTGCAAACCGCACGCGTGAGCAGGGCACACGGACCTAGAGACGGCGGGGCGGGGCGGGGAGGGGCACCATCGAGGAAATTTTTAAGGTACTAAAGGTGACCATCCCTGCGTGGCCGTCTGTTCCTAGGGCGGAGGGAAGGCAGGCAGGCTCCTGCCAGCGAGGGGCAGCGCCGGAGCCGCGGCGGGAGTCAGCGGGGCGGGCGGAGCGGACC